>CM060948.1:320499436-320564436 GCA_030765055.1 Mantis religiosa
GTAATAATAATAATAATAATAATAATAATAATAATATAATAATAATAATAATAATAATAATAATAATAATAATAATAATAATAATAATAATAATAATAATAATAATAATAATAATAATAATAATAATAATAATAATAATAATAATAATAATAATAATAATAATAATAATAATAATAATAATAATAATAATAATAATAATAATAATAATAATAATAATAATAATAATAATAATAATAATAATAATAATAATAATAATAATAATAATAATAATAATAATAATAATAATAATAATAATAATAATAATAATAATAATAATAATAATAATAATAATAATAATAATAATAATAATAATAATAATAATAATAATAATAATAATAATAATAATAATAATAATAATAATAATAATAATAATAATAATAATAATAATAATAATAATAATAATAATAATAATAATAATAATAATAATAATAATAATAATATAATAATAATAATAATAATAATAATAATAATAATAATAATAATAATAATAATAATAATAATATAATAATAATAATAATAATAATAATAATAATAATAATAATAATAATAATAATAATAATAATAATAATAATAATAATAATAATAATAATAATAATAATAATAATAATAATAATAATAATAATAATAATAATAATAATAATAATAATAATAATAATAATAATAATAATAATAATAATAATAATAATAATAATAATAATAATAATAATAATAATAATAATAATAATAATAATAATAATAATAATAATAATAATAATAATAATAATAATAATAATAATAATAATAATAATAATAATAATAATAATAATAATAATAATAATAATAATAATAATAATAATAATAATAATAATAATAATAATAATAATAATAATAATAATAATAATAATAATAATAATAATAATAATAATAATAATAATAATAATAATAATAATAATAATAATAATAATAATAATAATAATAATAATAATAATAATAATAATAATAATAATAATAATAATAATAATAATAATAATAATAATAATAATAATAATAATAATAATAATAATAATAATAATAATAATAATAATAATAATAATAATAATAATAATAATAATAATAATAATAATAATAATAATTGCCTGTATTTGTGCTGTTGCTTTGTCTTTCCAGTCCCATAAAATCAATTAATTTTAACAAATAAATACATGTGGGATTTGCGTTTATACTGTGTGAGTAAAAAGTATGGAACAGTACTCTCAACCACGCAACTCTTTGAAGTGATATGTCTCAGAAACGCTATAAGATATCAAATAAGGCTTTTTTGTTAAATGGCAACACTTCTTTTTTTCTGCAGTCCTCCAGTCCTCAAATCTCAGGAAGTATAAACTAATGCCCTTTCAAACCGAAAATTAAATTTATTAGGACCTTACTGCATGTGTATGTGCAAAGAAGGCCGGCCGTCTTAGCCATGGTCGTTAGAACGTATGTCTCTAGCGTTCCACCGCGTGTATAGTGTATGTGTATGAAACTACAGAAAACAGATGGTTAAGTAAACGGAAACAATAAAAAACGGTTAAAAAAGAAAAATATATATATATCTATATACATAGATATGTATCATTAAAATAAAAAAATAAAAATACATAATAACTTAAAATTGAGTATTTTTTGAATTGAACAATACAGTAGGGCATTTCAGTATGCAGTAGTACAGAGAAAAGCTGAGCTAATAAGGGCAGCAGTGCTTGCTTCATTGCAAAATCTTCCTGAAAACAATTAATAATGGCACAAGTTAGAGAACGACAACAAATTGAAATAGGTACCAGTTATGTTCAGATTTGGTTACAGGAGGAGGACCCAAGAGAGGTTTGTGTATTGTTTAATGAAATGCATCCAGAACGAAGGTTTACTCACTTTACAGTAATAAAAATTTTGAATTAATTTCAGTGAAACTGGGGGTGACAAAGGTGAGGCAAAAAGTACAATACAAATTACCTGGGGACCGAAAAAAAATTTAAAAAGTAGTCATTAAAAACAAGTGACGCTCTATTCACAAATACAGTAATATCAAAACATGTTGATATATTACAGCTTTTCTAGCCTCAGCCCGTATTTCGTTATGTATTGCCTATTATTCAGCTTTGTTTTGAGGTTGAATATTGTTTCATAATTCATTGTTTGTAGTGTGGTTGGTAAAGGGCGCATGTGTGATATTTTTAAGCAGAACGTAGAAACTAACTTTATAATGTAAAATTGTTAAACTTCACATGGGGGCTCCTCCATAATGGATAGTGCAGAACTCACCAGGTGGTCCAGTAACGGAGAAATGAGACACCTAGAGGGAATCTAAATAACTTAACTTCCCACATTGGAAATTAATGAAAAAGTACATTTCCATTTAATCATAAACATATAAAATATTAAAAAAATTCGAAAATAATGAAGCCCGAGGGCTTACATATAAACTAATAAATAACAAATACTTATAACAGTTGTAATGATATGCTCAAAAATTTGAGAGAAGAGTAAAAATGTCGAGGATTAAAATAAGTATAGGTATGACCGATTAATGACAACTGTAAATTAGAAATTAATTAATGAAGTTTTACAAAATGTAATAGAAATAAGACCTGAAGCTTCCCTGGCGACGAATATGCTCAAGTTGTTCTCGGGAAATAAGCGAGGTGAAAAGACGATTTGAAATCGATGCTTCGGGAGTGTACATCTCTGCCATCATCAGGATATTTGTTAAATGCTATAACCACAAATGAATCACTGGATATAACACAAATATAAACAAAGACAAAACACTATCAAAATTTGCATTACTGAACAAAAGACTGTTTTCAGTAAATTAAATGCCAGGTCAGGGGATGACGTGAGCATAGAAAATTAAATAGGTCAAAGAAACGTTACTACTTAACTTGATTATCAAGCTGTATTGATCTGTGCTTCTTAATTTGACAGATTTCCACCTGAAGTCTTTACACCTGGCTTGAGTAATAGAAATGCACAACGATAGTGACGAATATAAATACATGGTGTTCAAATGACAATTGATGGTCGATGTGTCATAGCAGCGAAGGCGAGAAATGCTAAAGATGAAAGGTTCAACGAATATTATTGGACAAACATTTTCAAAACACGATATTTTATATACATGAAACAATAGGGTGAAATGTCCTTTAGTGCATATGTTTGGACATTAAATTCAGGAGTAACATTTCAATCACAAAATCCAGAAATAGGGTTTCCTCAGAAGATGTGCCTGAGTTCCAAATTAGGTTGAATTAAAATTAATAAATTGGTAGAATGGCATATTACCTAACACTATGTATTCATTTATCAGCAATTAACAAGGTATGAAAATTTGGATGGATAGAAAATGAAAGATCAGCATGACAAATTTTGGAAGATATACCAGAAAAAAGAGTATCAAGGGTTACATAAATGGAAGAATTCAAAAATAAATAAGTGCGATAAAAAGGATTACAATATGGGATTTGGAAAGCAAGGGAAAAGTCAGGAAGGTAATTTGGTACAGGAGGATACTGTAATAAAGAGATTATTTACAAAAATTAAATTTCTAAGATGTACGACGCCTCTGACAAGAGCCTTAAGGGCCCAAAATTGGTAAGTTTGTTTTAATTTATGGGCATGACTATCAATAATAACTATTGAATTACATCTCCACTTAGTTATAATTTTAAGTTTTGAAATGCTGAAATTCATTTTTGTTGTCTTTTTTGCTAGTTAAAATATTATTACACATCGTCTTTCAAATAATACACAGCTCATGCTATTTGCTAATTCCTAAGTTTCAAATACTTCGTTAAAGTGTACGCGCTTTGGCATGGCTCGGTTAGAAAGTGAGAAAATGAGACAAAACTGTTCTGAAACATTCTGCTTTTCAAACCGCCTGCGTATGTGGGACGTTTCTGCGTTCTACATATTTTAGAGACAGAGAAGCTAAATGCTGAGCAAAACAATGCAGTATAAACTACACAACATCAGATCAATTCATTCAAGTTGCCTTCTTTTTATATAATTCTGAAAATGATCTGTAGCGTATTTTCCGACGTCTTTATGCAGAAGAGTAATGATTCTTCGAAGGAAAATTTGGAAAATTTAAAAAAGAAATGGTCTTTACTATAAATGTAGCATTTCTGTTCATAACGCAGAAACTATTTCCAACCACGAAATTACAAAAACATCACTTTACAAAAGATTCTATTCAAAATAGTGGTAAACATTTCTAGGTGAAACAGACGATAATGAAATATTTAAACAACAAAGTACAAATTGATTGTGTAGCTATTTTATGTATAGAAATAATAATAATAATAATAATAATAATAATAATAATAATAATAATAATAATAATAATAATAATAATAATAATAATAATAATAATAATAATAATAATAATAATAATAATAATAATAATAATAATAATAATAATAATAATAATAATAATAATAATAATAATAATAATAATAATAATAATAATAATAATAATAATAATAATAATAATAATAATAATAATAATAATAATAATAATAATAATAATAATAATAATAATAATAATAATAATAATAATAATAATAATAATAATAATAATAATAATAATAATAATAATAATAATAATAATAATAATAATAATAATAATAATAATAATAATAATAATAATAATAATAATAATAATAATAATAATAATAATAGTAATAATAATAGTAATAATAGTAATAATAATAGTAATAATAGTAATAATAATAGTAATAATAATAATAATAATAGTAATAATAATAATAATAATAATAATAATAATAATAATAATAATAATAATAATAATAATAATAATAATAATAATAATAATAATAATAATAATAATAATAATAATAATAATAATAATAATAATAATAATAATAATAATAATAATAATAATAATAATAATAATAATAATAATAATAATAATAATAATAATAATAATAATAATAATAATAATAATAATAATAATAATAATAATAATAATAATAATAATAATAATAATAATAATAATAATAATAATAATAATAATAATAATAATAATAATAATAATAATAATAATAATAATAATAATAATAATAATAATAATAATAATAATAATAATAATAATAATAATAATAATAATAATAATAATAATAATAATAATAATAATAATAATAATAATAATAATAATAATAATAATAATAATAATAATAATAATAATAATAATAATAATAATAATAATAATAATAATAATAATAATAATAATAATAATAATAATAATAATAATAATAATAATAATAATAATAATAATAATAATAATAATAATAATAATAATAATGAACGATTTCCGATATTTCATTCTTTGTAGCTGGAATGCACTCAAATTAAACGTTGTGACTAAAATACCAAATTTGTCTTTATTTTCAAGTACAGTGAAAGGTTTATCACCCTCTATTGTAGGCATCCGTTTCATGATATGAATTTAACTGTCACTTATGTAATTATTATTACACTGTTTTCAACAAATCGAATAAAGATGTAGCAAAAGTGTATGCCACTCAAAAATAAAACCATATTTATATAATGAAAAAGTGCTAATAAAAACACCTTAGTTAACCACTGGCGCGACAACCCCACCAGAGCCCAGGCCTACCAACCCAACTGCCGGCCTCACGCCCACTTGCGCACGGCAGAGGTGGACGATCATCCGACCGATACGGGGAGCAGATGTGGTCAGCATCCCGGCATCCCCCAGCTGGAACGTTGGTTTTTGTGACCAGGACAGCTTACCTAGCGTAAGCTCCTCACTTTCCTCACGATGCTGAGTGGGTACCGGTCCTATACCCGGGACTTAAATCCGCACTCCTTGAGTGGGATCGAACCCGGGCCTCTTTTCGTGGTCAGGGATCAAGGCATGCTCCCTTAGCCCGCTACGCCACGGCGCAGGACAATAAAAACACCTTATGCTAGCTTACATTTAAAACCATAATAAATAGCATATAAAAGTGCAAGCTGCCAACATGAGAGAATACATGATTTATGTAAGCAGTATTCTAACATTGTGATTTAGAGCTACCCTAACCCCATTAAATGATAGTGAGAAAGAGAAACTTTAACGGAACGCTTTCAGACTGCTGGTTGGTGGAGGAAAATTCGTTGTCGTTTATAGAGGCGTTTCCTGACAGAAGCAACTACCTAAAAGTCATCCTTTAAAGTATCTCAGTCTCTCTCGTCCCTTCCTATGTACTTACAATAGAGTTATTCTAATTTGAGACAGATTATATAACCATAAAAGGAATTTCTAAGTGTTATTAGAATACTTTGGTGTTAATAAGGTGATTGGTTAAGGGGTTCAGTGAGTGAGGTCATGGTAAGTTAGCTAGGTCATGTGGGCCCGAGGTTATTAAGGTTTGTAATAACTTTTTAATCCAAATTTATGATATTTCAGAAAAGTAATCCCATCGCTCTTAATAAACAAACTTATTGTATAAAAGTAGATCAGTGAATTTAGAGTTATTTATCTATATCCTTTAAAAATTTAACTATGATAACTTAAAACACTTTCCGATAATGGGTCATGAATTTAGCAGATAACACTGTACGGACTGTGACTATCTCCTTAATCATAAAATTCATGCACTTATTCCATAATTGTATACAATTTCTGCCAGACAATGCGCGGTATCATTGATACCTTACTCACCAATCACAGCTTTTAAATCATGCGCTTATAAATCAATAACTGACGTTTTCTCCCGTCCTACGTTCATTGCTGTACCTATTAAGATGTCCCACGCATATTCTTATGCTAACGCTCTTCCTAATAATCTGAAAGGGGAAAAATGCTATTTCAAATAATGTAAAATTTCTATTAGCGAGAACATACGCTCAAAAGCATTTTCTGGGGTACAAGATTATTTTAATTGCTGATATTTGCGATTAAACTGAAAGTAAATGATTCTATCAAAGTATAAAAGAATTAGAATTTAAAGTCTATCTTGCACAATCGGGTAGTTGCCAAGTCTATCTTGCACAATCGGGTAGTTGCCTATTAAAGATTGGAAATAAATTTAGACAAACCTAGGTAGTGAATAATGCAATATAAATGGAAGAATGGTAATTTACTATAGTACATGTAACAAAACTAAATATTTGATATCGTAAGAAATATTTTAAAACACTCTTCTTACACTTAAAAATGTGATTGAGGGAATCAATCATACTGCCATTGAAAGATGAAAATGATTATCGAGTTTCCTACTTAAGTATCACTAACAGATTCCAACAAAATCAAAAGAATTGCGAGTAAGTACCATAAATCAATAAACAATCTTGCAGAAGTCGTCTTTGTATAGTACCATACGCAGCCATTTGTACACTAACGCTGTGTCTTCTAATCAAAATATGCCGCGTTCTAATCCCGAATGACTATAAAATTACCTGACTTTCTATTATATTATATTTCGCCGTTTTTATGCAAATATCACACTCAAACATTTCTTCCTGTTCGAAAAACATTGTAAACATTACCACAGGATAATACCAGCGACCAGGCCGCCATCTAGTTGGTAGAGCCAACGTAGACGCAGCTAACGCATTCTGCTGGCCACACGATGAAACTAGGGTACATCATTAATGAAACTTTCGGCTTTTGTTATACAGCTCGTCAGGAAAGTGTGAATAGTTCTTTGGTAAATTTTTGTATCATGAAATATTAGAGTTGCAAATATACACAAGAACATCTATTACTGTTGTCAATTACAAAGTCATCACAGAGGCACCAAATTTAAATTGGTTTGGTGATCCCTTAATGCCTAATTCTTCAGATGGCTTCAAAACATATTTATGGTGTAATCTGGATTATAAATTTTGGAATGTGCAGCAATAGTTCCATTATTTCTTTAAAGGAAACAGCAGAGAAAGTAAATTAGTTAATTTCAACATATGATCAGAGATGCCTACCTCTCTGACACTTGAATGCGATAATAATTATAAATATCTCTAGCTCTGCCTACCTCCTTGGCGTAGCTGGAAGCGTGGCTGCATTACGTTCAAGATAATCCTAGTTCGGATCTCCGTCAGGTTGAGTTGTAGGACAGGGCTTTATACTGCGGTTTCCATTATTTTGAAAGATAAAATAAATATCGTGAGACTAAACACTGTGGACTTTGTGGTCATTTGCATATCATTTCATGATTTGATACATTGTCCCATGTGACTTAAGGATAGAGATTATAAAATCGAGAGTATAGGCAGATCTGACAGATGAGCCAAAGTATGTATCTAATGTGGCGTTTGCGGCAAAAGTTCCTAAGTTCATTTCCAGTTAGCTTATGTTTGAGAGCAACTCGTTTATAGAAACTCAGTTAATGTAGTTAGTGCATTTGTTATTATTTATAATAAATGTAAAGCAGCATTCTTGTGAGTGTAGAGCTGATAAATGGATGGTTGCCAAGATATTTTCTCCGCAAAACGAACCATCTCGATGCTATACTATTGGATGATCCGATTGTTGCACGAAGGATTCTATAGAACAGTTTTCAATAAATGCCTGCCATGCGCCTACAACTTTCAGCTATTTGCCTAGTGTTAATCGAGGCGGAAATTTGGATATATGCTTTTTTCCTAAAACGTGCAAGTAGAAATTTGGAGTACAGGATCTTCTGAATCATAACCAAAACTTTGTAGTTCCGGTCGCGCTGGTATGACCTTTAAATTTCGTTTTGATAGCGGGTCGACAGAGTAAATATTATGTACAAGTACTGCAGAATTATAATTAATACATTTTAAAACATCTGGCTATAGTCATTATTATATATGATAATTCACTTTACTACAAAACTTGAATGAAGAGATTAACTAAGAGATACGACACACATCATCACGGGGCTCACCGTTCTCAGCAACTTGTACACTAACGGTATGGCAACCAATTGAAATTTGCCGCGCATAAGGCAAAAAGATAAAAGTAACGTTTCGACCAACCTGTCGTGGTCGTCTTCAAAGGACAAGCTGCTTGCCAGAACACACTACTAAATGTTTAATATCTTGGTTATCCAGAATTGTCGTGTTAGACAAAACTAACGTTTTGACCATCGTGTCGTGTTCATCTTCAAAGGCCAAGCTGCCCTCCTTCCTTCCTTCCTTCCTTCTTTCCTTCCTTCCTTCCTTCCTTCCTTCCTTCTTCCCTGCATCCCCCTCCCTCCCCTCCCTTCCTCCCTTCCTCCCTCCCTTCCTCCCTTCCTCCCTTCCTTCTTCCCTTCCTCCCTTCCTCCCTTCCTCCCTTCCTCCCTTCCTCCTTTCCTCCCTTCCTCTCTTCCTCCCTTCCTCCCTTTCTCCCTCTCTCCCTCCCTCCCTTCTTCCTTCCTTCCTTCCTTCCTTTCTTTCTTTCTTCACTTTGTATTTATTGTAAATAGGGGACTACCACATTCCACCCAAGAACTGAGGTTTCACCAAAAATATATGTTTCCAAACCGGCTGAATCCAAAAATATGTATTTGTGAACGAAGTTAGGTGTCAATTTGTGTTTGTGTGCAAGGGCGCACGAGTACCTTATGTGTACAAATATCTGTGAAGAGTTGAAGCTAAAGCAGCGTTACATACCTCCCAGGATTTAAATTTACATCTTCGAAGGATGTGACAAGAATATGGATACATTTTAAAATGAAAAACTCAACTCTAAACTAGCCTTCCTGCGGCGCCGAAAGGATTAGCCAATTAGGGGAAAAGGGAAGGCAAAGTTATGCGGATGGATACATGTCAGGGAGATAAGGTTATTTGTAACAAAGGTTACGTAAGAGATTCTGTTATGAGAGATGCCATGTGACTCGTTGTGTGTCTGTTTACCATCCGAGTACAATGTTGCTATGTTACGTGTCCACGAGGGTTTAGTACGTACAAACTGGGCAGATGACACTGAGGTAGCGCTCAGTATGTCTGCGTTTATTCTACCAGTACATGGCAGACAATTTTTAATTATCATCTGCTTTATTTTTATAATATTTCAGGTATAAGATGGACTTGAAGACGATTGTACCTGAAGAGAGTGTACATACACTGGACTTGCCGTGTATGTGCGAAAACCTTACGTAAACATCTGTGAGTTTGGACTATTTTCCGATAAGCCTCCTCGCTTTGCGATGTAGTAATAGTAGTAGTAGTAGCAGTAGCAGTAGTAGTAGTTGTAGTTGTAGTATTAGTAGTAGTAGTAGTAGTAGTAGTAGTAGTAGTAGTAGTAGTAGCAGTGGCAGTGGCAGTAGCAGTAGCAGCAATGTAGTTTGATGCTGCAAGCTGAGTCTGGCTCCGTGGGGGAGGAGTTGCTGCCCTTGATCACTTCCCGAATCTGATGGTCAGTGAGCAATGAATAAAAGTGTGTTAGGTTCTGGGCTCAATGATGAAGAGTCGGCGGACTCGAAACGCTGCAGGAAGCAGTTCACGAGTCAGTAAGTGCGGCTCTGTACGAAGGATTATCCGAGTTGTATACCCGGCAGCGAAGCTGTTTACGTGTTAATATTGGAGTTGTGTTTAGAATAGATGTGGAGCTCCGTGTTAGAGGTTAACCTGCTTGTAGGACAGAAGGAATGTTACAGCACAAAGGGTCATACAGACACATTGTAGTGACGTGTCGAAGTGCTGTATTTGTGTCGAATATAGCCGGATTGTCCGTTACCATTAATGGCAAAACTTCTGTTTAATGGAAATATAAATTTAGGAAACTTTGAACCACTAGGAATAGCTCGGAAATGGTAAATTCCACAAATCAGAAGATATATTTGATATAAATTTTGCGTTTTAGCGAGGTATATTCCCTTTTGTTTACCAAGGCTTTATCCATCTTTAACGGTTTACTAATTAAACTCGAAATGTAAAAGAGGCTGTAGAGTTTCCAACTTTGCAAAATACGAGATGAAACAGGTAAGCTGAATCAGTGATTCCACTAAAAGTACAAAAGCATTGCAAAGTTTTTGTATCGTAATTACATTTTTAGGTGGCCACATTATAAAGTACTGACTACATGAGAAGAAATTGAACTTTTATGGCATCGTTAATACTTCAGCGCCTTATTACGATCACACTCGGCGACGCGTGCAGCTCCCCTATCGCGCATACCTTTTATCCCCTTCAAAGCAGCAGACAAATGTGTTAGAAATAACAGGCGCGAGGTTGAAAGCGACAGTGCATACTGATCATGCAGTAGAGAGCTCGCCATGGTAGCGTAGATGGTAGCTTGTCAGCCTCACGTTCAAGAGGTCCAGAGTTCGAATCTCGGTCAGGGTGAGTTACCTCGATAAGGTTTTTTTCCGGGCTTTTCCCTTATCCTGAAAGATGAATGTAGGGTAACTCTAAGCTCTATGGACCCTGAGATCATTTGAGCATCATTTCACCCATTCCATTCATAGTCCGATATGACTTAACATTGGAGGACGTAAAATTACAAGCAAAAGAGAAAAAAAGAAAGAAATGGAGTGGTGAATTTGCGAAAGCCTAATCTGGTTCTCAGAAAGGGTAATTTTAGTCAATTTTGAAGCACTTTTCTAATTAAATCGTATACTATATGGACTCAATATTAATACTAAAATTAGATAATATTTCATATCAAGCATCAAGTGACAAATATAAATATTCAAAACTAAGTGCTGCTATACCATCAGTATTTAATTACATAAAATTAACAGGGAAATGTGCCTTTGTAAATACTCAAAGTTTTGAAATTTTGTGAATGAATGATTAACTCCTGCATTTCCTTAAGTGGAACACACGACTTTCTGAACCGCGCAAACTCTAGGCCCATAGGCAAAGGGTTGGGGATAAGAGGTTTCCTGATCAGAGAGATTCCGGGATAGGAGATGAGTTCAACACCGGAAGTGAAAGTACGAGAGATCAGGTGATAGGAAAGATGATGGATCAATTGGTGGAATGCTGACGGGGAAACCGGAGGACCAGGAGAAAACCCACTCCAGCGTCTTTTTTGGCTACCACAAATCTCACTTTGCGGTCGCCTGGAATCGAACCCGTACCGCCTCGGTGAGAGCCAAGCGGTCTAATCACTCAGTCAGGGAAAATTATTGTGAGGTCGATCAAAAATACTCGCATGCAGTGTGATCATAATGATATTCGCTTCCGAAAATTATGTAACCCGCTATAGCTCATGTCACAAACATACTAGCACCCTAATTAGCCCCATTATAGCACTGTTGCCCACCGGAAATCTTTCTCCTTACATTCAAAATGTTCCGAGTTCAATGACAACCAGGGTGAGGCATCACAGGTAATGCCACGCGTGGTATTGAATTTATCTAGGGAAGTTCAAAGCCACGAGTTGCATTGATTAGCCTATACACGGCTAGTGTGAAGAAATGATTAATTTCCATCAATTAACTAAAATGAATTACATTAGTAAAACACTATGGCAATTTCTTGTAATGTCGCAGTAAACTTTATGAAAACTACACAATGTATTTCTCAAATGTTGGAGTATGTTTGACTTAAAAAAACTTTTTTTATTCACTTAATAAAATCTGAAGTGTATATGCTAATAATTATTCTAGAGCAGCGAACGCAACTGAAAATTGTGAACATAAAGATATAGTGAAATGAAGATAAAAATGTGGATTATCACAAATAGGACAAGAGTTACAAATGGTAGCTCTGTATGTAATTCGTTATTCATTTACTTTTCTCGAACGTCATTTAACATTTCTGATACACAGTGATCGCCATAGCAACGAGTGGGAATACAAAAAAGTTATGAGCAAACACGATCTCTTTGACAAGAGGAAAAACTGCGTCGAAGATTATTTACTTTGGAAATAACAAATGTCTGCATATATTGTAATAACGATCCGTTTTGTTACAAATGATGCCATTTGCTCCCGGAGCACTAAAACAACAGAGCGAGTTTTCGTTTTAAATTGAATTAATGTGAGCTACGGATATAGTAAGCAGTTCTTTCTTTTTTTTTTTTAAAAAAAACTTAAAAAAGCTAGGGAAAAATTACCGACGTCGTGCCACTGAGCTGCATTTTAAGAGAAAATTATACTTCCGCTAAGTTGCTTTCAGAATCAAAGAGAGGGAGGGGGCCTCTGTAGGGGTAAAATCGATTGTAGGGTCGATGATAATGACCAGTGGATTTGTTTAATTGCAGTTTATGGACCAGCAAGTAGAACCGGCAATAGGTCTTCATTGCAGAGCATCCGCTTTTGTTTTATTTACTCTAGGCTAATGCTCGTGACCTGGGTTTAGCCCACGGGTTAGTACTAGGAAACGGACCATTTTTCTTTGGATACTATTCAATCCCCGTTTTTGCTACATGTCACTGGACATTGATTATATATGAAAATAAATCATAATTGGGAAACGAGATCCTTTAGGTCTAAGTTTAGCATTTTGAGGACTAAAGACAAATTTGGAGGAAACCTTTCCCACCAGGACGGTCGTGGTGCACGGAATTCGACATCTTAATGATGCTAATAATAATGATGATAATAAGGATGGTAATAGTAATAATAATGATAATAATAATGAAGATAATAGTAATAATGATAATAATGAGGAGGAGGAGGAGGAGGAGGAGGAGGAGGAGGAGGAGGAGGAGGAGGAGGAGGAGGAGGAGGAGGAGGAGGAGGAGGAGGAGGAGGAGGAGGAGGAGGAGGAGGAGGAGGAGGAGGAGGAGGAGGAGGAGGAGGAGGAGGAGGAGGAGGAGGAGGAGGAGGAGGAGGAGGAGGAGGAGGAGGAGGAGGAGGAGGAGGAGGAGTAGAAGAAGGGAAAACTCCGGAAAAAACCTTATCCAGCTAACTCACCCTGACCGAGATTCAAACTCGGGACTTCTTGAACGTCAGGCAGAAATGCTACCACCACGCTACCAAGGCGGGTAATGATGATGATGATGGTGATGATGATGATCATGATGATGATAACCCATGGCGCGTCAGACCATAGAGGGCAAAAGCCTGCCAACCCGACTGCCGTCCTCACTCCCATATGCGCAAGGTAGACGTGGGCGATCACCTAACCAATACCGGGAGGAGATGTGGTCAGCATCTCGGCACCTTGTAACGATATGTCTTAGTTAGAACTTTTTATATGAATATTGTTTTCTGATATGACTTAGAAGGCCATGTAATGACATATTAAAATCAAATATATGTGTAATTTTGTGATTGGCCGTAGTAATAATTGTATTACGTAATGCGGTGACGTAGCAGTACATCGGCCAATCACAAAATTAATAGAAAAGTAACGATAGTTACGGAAAAATCAATAATCTTGAGGGAAATATGTTCTTCAGTCTTGTTTGATGAGGATGAAAAATGTTGGGGTGAATATAATTGTAAAGGAAAGTTAATAACCTGCCAAAAGGGTTATTCGAAATTCGTAATAGTAACGAGTGGATTATACAATTAAATATATTACGAAATAGAAGATATATAAAATTTTATTTCTGTCACCAAAAATCCACACCTGAGAAAAGATCTCATGACTCTTTATTTAATCAAATCTTGACCTGGATGATATTTACCTGGATGATTATCTACAATCAAATTAATTAATATAAATAACTCAATCATCGAGAAACAATTCGACCTGCAATGATTAAGATGGACGGTGACAAAGATGGCTCCCAACTTTGGGGCTAATTAATCATCGAGAAACAAGACGACCAAATAGTAACGCCACAACCTCCAGCCGGAAAGTTAGCTTTCTTGAGTTCCTCAGTTTCCTCATTTTGCTGAGTGGGCACCGGTCCTATACCCGGGACTTAAAATCCTCTACCCCAGGTGTGGAATCGATCCCGGATGGCATTCCGTGGCTGAGAACCAAAGGATGATGCCTTAGCCCAGTACGCCACGTCGCAGGAGAAATTACAAATTTCTCTGGTAATATTACTGTTGCTCATATTAACGTATACAAGAATGAATCTCTTTTTTCCTTCTTCTTAACCTTCTTGTTTTAGACCAAGGGTCTCGTTCGGACATCATCCCATCTCTACTATGGTCTCGTCGTCCTATTGGTTTATATGATTGCATTATTTTGGCATTGTCCTACAATATTCAAATTATATTACTATTCATATCTGTATTCGTATATCTTTTCATTTATTGGATATATATTTTAATTTATTTCTAATATCTTGAATTAAAATATATATCCAATAAATTTATCCAAAAAATTTATTTCTAATTTCTTGAAATGGAAGAACTAATCCAAGAATATGGTTTGGAGGTCTTGAATCAAAGAAATAATCCTTATACGTTTCAAGGAAGGGCTGGAGCAGAAGAAAACATAGATGTTACCTTAGCTAGAGGATATATTGTACCTAAAATAATAAACTGGAAGGTGACACAACAACAGACTTCTAGCGACCACAATCTAACATTATTTGACTATGTAGTAAGGATGAAAAATGAAGTACCATTACATATTGTACCAACTAGATACATAGTTAAAATATAGATAAACAGAAGCTTACCCAAGAATTTAGATTACCGGCAATCCTAGATGATGATAACATTGACACTAAGGCGAAGAAAATCACAGAAAGTGTGCAAAATGTTATGAAGAAAACTTTATTAAGGATAAGACCAAAGATTAATGAACGGAATGTATGGAACGAAAAACTTCAAAAGTTAAGAAGTAAATTAAGGAAAGCAAGAAGAATATATCAGAGAACAGTCATCTCAGAAGAAAGAGAGAGGAATCTAATTATCTTTAGAAGAATAAAAGAAAAATATAAGATAACTCTAGAGGAATCCAGACAAAACTCCTGGGACAAGTTCGTCGAAGAAAAATTATCAAATAACGCATGGGGAATCCCATACAAGATTGTAATGGAGAAAGTTAATGTACCGGAGGTTATATCTACACTCAAAAAGGATGATGGTCAAATGACAAGAACGTGGCTAGAATCAACAAATCATTTATTGAACAAACTATTACCATTGGATATACTGGAAGGAGAAAACGATGATCAGAGAAAGAAAAGAGATGCCTTCAAAGGAAACTACAACGGAGAGAGGTAAATGTATCCGTTTGATAAATCAGAAGTTCGACTGGCAATCAGAGACTGTAAAACAGGGAAATCACCTGGACCAGATGGAATACCTTCAGAAGTCATATTGGCGTTGGAAGAACCACTAGTTCCTATTCTTACAGAGCTATTTAATGAGTGTATATACGAAGGAAGCATACCATACTGTTGGAAAAATGTAAATGTGGTAATTCTGAAAAAAGCAAAAGATAAAGATCCTACGGAAGTAAAATCATACAGACCAGTGTGTTTGTTAAACACTATAGGAAAGATCCAAGAAAGACTACTAAGTAAACGTATACATGAGTTTAGGACTATGATTGGCATGACAGACACTCAATACGGACTTCTGAAGCACAGATCAACTGATGATGCAATAAATAAAGCATTAGAGAACATAAAATCAAATCCCAATAAGTATGTCATAAATATATTCTTTGACATTTCTGGTGCATTCGATAATCTGTGGTGGCCAGAATTGTTCAAAATTATGAGAGACAAAGATTATCCAAGATGTTTATATAATATGTTGAGGGACTACTGTAAAGACAGAACCGTAACATTAGTAGCTGAAAGCAGAAAATTAATCAGAGATGTTAATAAAGGATGCCCTCAAGGGTCAATATTGGGTCCTATCTTTTGGGATATACTAACTGAACCAATTCTGGAGAGATTAAGACATTTAAATTCCACATCAGAAGTTATAGCGTATGCAGATGATCTGATGGTAATTATAGATGGGAATAATCGTAGAGAAATAGAAAACAAGGCTAAGAATATCACTGAGACCTTGCAAGACTGGTGCAATGACGTAAAACTAACCATAGCATCCTCAAAATCAGCTTACGTACTAACGAAAGGTAAACTAAAGAGGAACCCAGTAATTAGAATAAACAATGCACCGATACCAAGAAGGCAAAGTTTCAAATACTTAGGTATAATTGTCGTCGAGAATTTGACTTTTAATACGCATATTGATTACATAAGACACAAAACTTCAAAAGTGATGGGAAAGTTGACGTCGTTGATTCAAAGGAATTTTAAATTACCCACTGATATCATCAAATTGTATCATACAAGTATTGCAGCTGGGATTATGGGATACGGAGCCAGTACATGGGCTCAAAGGCTTTGCAATAAAAGAAACAAAATGCTAATAAGAAGAACACAAAGACAGATACTTTTACGGTATACAGGCGGAACTAAGACCACCCCCACGATGGCTCTATTCGTAATCCTAGGGATATGGCCGATGGACTTCATCATAAGATATAGAGGTGCAGAATACTGGAGAAGAAAGAATAACCGGCAAAAAGTACGAGAAATAGTAGGTGTAGAATGTGAGACAAGGATGCAAATTAAAAGGACAATATTACAGGAATGGCAAAACGAATGGGACAGCATAGAGGAAGGACGTCGAGTTTATGAACTACTTCCAACAATAGAAGAAAGTTTAAGGATGAGCCACTTCAAAACGACTAAAGGAATAATCCATTTTATTAGTGGACATGGACCTTATGCCACCTACTTTAAGAGGATAGGAAGACGAGCGACAAGTCTATGTACAGCATGCAGCATAGAGGACACACCAGAGCACCAAATTTTCGAGTGTCAAGAGCATCGAGAAGTGGATAATTTGAGACAAGATCTGCAAGGAAAGACAACATGGGAAATAATAAGAGATGCAGAGGAGTTCAATAAGTTAGACACAATAACAAACATCATTTCAACAAAAGCTTGGGAACAATATATAACTTCTAAGAAATCGACACCAATGGAATTGGCTACACCTGCAACACTTCAACAAATAAGACGATCAACTAGACTCCAAAGACGAGAGATGGAAGGAAATATGAACATAGGAAGAGATCCAATTGAGGAAGCAACACCAGTAGGAGAAGAGGAATAAAGAGATTTTGAAATTGACCATATCCATGAGTTGGGAGGAGAAGAGCTAATAATCCAACAAGGTGATATAGACTGAAATCGGACTGACTTGACAGCGATATATATAATTGAAGAGAGTGACTAACTTGGAAACAAAAGAATAAAAAATAATTAGGATAGTTAGGTTAGTTGACTGCAAAGTTTATCAGTCACTTAGGTTATTGTTTCTGCAAACAATTAAAAAGTAATTCTTATAATTAATAAATGTATAAATGAAAATAAGAAATAGTTAAAAGGTTCCGATATAGAATCTGGGCATCGCAACATAAGAAAGCAGAGTTTATTTTTTTATTTTTTTATTTTTTTATTTATTTTTTTTTTTTTATTTTTTTATTTTTTTATTTTTTTTATTTTTTATATTTTTTTTTCTAATTTCTTGATTTTTTATTTTATCCAAAAGTCCAGGACTCACTGCCATACGTCAGGGTTGGTACTGTCATATTATAGGAATGCTAGAGTTTATTCGAGTTGTTTTAATGTTAATTTAATTGTTCCACACATCACTTGATCTCTGTTCAATTTATTTGTAATATCTTGATTAATATCGCAGCCTAAAACTTTGAACTTGTTCCAGACAAGTACAGTCAGCCCAGAAAGTATTCGTACAACGCCTAAATGAAGAAACAATGTGTCTTTTTGCAACAAAAAAATTATTTATGAAACTTAGTAAATTTGTAAAATTATATGGTTTGTGTATTTATTTACCTATTCCTATCGTAATTTTGCTGGAAGTTTTCTAGAATCAGTAGTTTTCTACGGTAATATTATATAATACCGTAAATTTTTCAGAAAAAGTATTCGTACACCAAAGGTATTTAGATTGACTACTGTGGTTATATAACAAGCTAGCTCTCATTTCTGGATAATCTGGATTTAGCTGCTTCTCAGCAACTGGTCTGCACGCACCAATCTGACATCGAACACAGTAAGTTGCAGAGGTAACGTAAAATGGGCCGACGAGGAAAAGAAACTACACCAGAAGAGATAAAAGTAGTAATTAAACTACATAATGAATTCAAAACATTTTTGAGATATCTCAAATAGCAGGGATACCACGGTCAACGATTCAGTCATCATTGACAGAATAGGAACCAAAAAATCAGTTCTAAATACACCCAGGAGTGGTCGACCTAAAGTACTCAAGATTAAAATGAACGCAGAATTCTTCACTGCATTAAAAAGGATCTATAAATGACTGCTCCCCGGATTATTGCCGAGTTGCAGAAGACAGGAATTAATTTTTCAGCGAGAACTCTGAGAGCTGTTTACGGGAAGAAAGGGTACAACGGCTGAGTAGCGGGTATGCAGTTCTATGTGAACCCACAGAACAGTAAAAAATGCCTAGAATTCGCTCGTAAGCATCGTGATAAGGGTGTGGACTTCTGGAAAAAGTTGTATGGAGATTTTTTTTGTAATGTTACTCCCTCCAACGTTAAGACATATCGGACCATTAATGGAATGGGTGAAATGATGTTCAAATGAGCCCAGGGACAATAGAGCTTAGAGTTACCCGACATTCGTCTTTCTGGATAGGGGAAACCCCCGGGGAAACCTTAACCAGGTAACTCACCCTGACCGAGATTCGAACTCAGGACCTCTTGAACGTGAGGCAGACACTCTACCATCATGCTACCGAGTCGGGCGTATGGAGACATGAGAGCTTGATCAAGGTATTCGGTGCGGATCGCAGTCGCAAAGTATGGAGGAAAAAAATTATGGAGCTGGAGCCAGAAGTTCTTGTTTCCACAGTAAAGCACCGCGGAGGATCCGTGCCTGTTTGGGATTGTATAAGCCCACCAGGTGTCGGTAATCTGCGTGTTATCGAGAGAATAATGGATCACAGGAAGTACATGGGCATTCTTAAGCAAAAGTTGCATGCAGGTGTGGATTAAACGGGTCTGCAAGAAGACTGGATGCTTATGTGTGTAGTGTTTAACGCCCGCTTTTACTACATATGACACCGCAGGCGGAGAAACTGATGATACATGAGATGAAGATGGAGCACCGGTGGAATGAGATGGCGGGGGAAACCGGAGGTCCCGGAGAAAACCCGCCCAACGCCGTGTTGTCCACCACAAATCTCACTTTGCGGTCGCCCGGATGCTTATGAAGGATAATGATCCAAAATATACTGCGCTTAATACACGAGTGTGGATATTATACAATGTTTCAAAACAGTTTCATAACCCTCCCCAATCTCCGGATATTAATCCTACTGAATAAGTGTGAAGTATACTTGGAAAACGCGTAAGAAAAAGTGCAATATCCGACAAAGAAGCACACTGTAAATCTCTTTCGGAAGAATGGAACCGAATACCAAAGGCAGAGGTTAAAAAACTTGTCCATTTCTTACCAAGGAGACAAGAGGCTATATAATTAAAGCTAAGATGTACCCAAAGATGTACTGAATAGCAGAATTTTTTGTGTCATGTATTGCGTTTGTGAGAGTACGAATACTTTTTGTGCCCGAAAGATTTGCAATTTAATTTTATTTTTATATATATAAGTGACATTGTTTGTACATTGTTGCTATTTTCGTAAGAAATGTAAATTAATTTCAGAATGCCTTTATATGAGTCAGTAAGCTTCAACTTTTCATTTAAATACCTAGCATAATATTAATTTCCCTTAAAGTTTTATTGGTGTACGAATACTTTCTGTTTTGACTGTATCTTCTAATATAATTTTTGTTGTTTGTTTTTATTTGCAATTTATGTCATCCAACGTTATTTCATATGGGACGATGAATGAAATGGGTGAAATGGTGCTCAATTGAGTCCGGAGTCCATCGAGCTTAGAGTTACCCGATATTCGTCTATCAGGATGAGAAAAAACCCTGGAAAAAACCTTATCCAGGTAACGCACCCTGACCGAGATTCGACCTCGGTACCTCTTGAACGTGAGGCAGACACGCTACCGAGGTCGGCATTTTTGTTGTTGATGGATATTTCTCCTGGAATGCTATGATTTTAGTTTTATAAATATAAATTTTAAGTCGTATTCATTCACAATTTTATATAATAAAATACTATCAAATTTTGGTGTCAGGATGAACCTGTAACAGAAAATAATTTCGCGAAATACGGCTTTATATTGACATTTGGGAGGTCCATGGTTCCATTCCTGGCGACCGCCCACTCTGTTTCTTGTCGCTTTTTTTTTTTTGGTCGGAAAGAACAAATTGTTAACGACTCTAACAATTGCTACATCAATGTGTCGCAATTTCTTCCTGCAGGAATTCGTTTACATGCCAGTAGATCTGACATGGGCTGCCCACTTTAAACGCACTAATACCAGTCAGTCAGGGGATAGGTTTGAACCCGCGAACTTGGGATCCGACCTTTGTCGAGAAAGTTTGATTCTGTATACTTCTCAAATTTCTAGGTTTCAGGGCCTAAGGCGGCGACGGACAGATGGCGCCACTGTTTGATTAAAGTAAAGAATATTTTCCGTGGAGACATGATTGAACTGGCCGCTCAGCGCCCTCTCTGGATAGCTACAGAGTCTTTAACACAGGAACTAGAGACCTCCATGCTGCTCTATGGCCTGCTTTGCCTGGAGCCTGGAGGTTTCTCAACTTCATCCCTTCCTTCTGAGTGGGGTTATTAATCGTTCAAATATGTAGTTGTGGCGATCACATATGGTAGCATTAGATACATCACTTCCAGTATGGAGCATAACATATTAAAGAACCCACCTGTATGTTCTGTGCCGTGGCATAGTGGGTTAGAGCGTGATGCTTTGGTTTCCTGCCACGAACCGATCCCACCCCTGGCGAATGCGGATTTTAATTCCCGGATATAGGACCAATGTTCACCCCGCATCGTGAGGATATTGAGGAGCTACGCTAGGTAGCAAACCCTGTTCCAGAAGGCCACTTTCCCGCGGGGGGTGCCGTGTTGCTGACCACATCCCCTGCCCGTATCACTTGGATCATTGCCCGCCTCTGCCATGGGCCGGTGGTCGGGTTGGCAGGCTCAAGCCCACTTTGGGCTATTATGCCATGGGTTACGTACCCACGTCTATTCTGTGGGCAGGGCGTGAATGCTTAATATTCAAATTCGAATTCAAATTCAAACCTGTGCGTGGTTTTCTGGACCTTTTTGCTTATTGCTCTATAAGGTAACTAAGATCCAGTGGCCACAGACTCATTTGAGCATCATGTTAGCTATTTAATTCATACAACGTCCAGTTGAAGTAGGTGGAGGTTAGAACACGGATATTTTACATTCACATGCAATGTTCAACAACCCTTTTTTGCAAAGCATATTGCTCAACACACACAGATAGAAAGAGTGAAAGATTTTACTGATAATTAATTTTTGCATTCACATGTCTGAAAGCATTCCTTTCAAAGGAAATCTCAGAATCGAAGCTTTTGGAAGGAATGCAAAACATCCTCTAATTACGGTAACTAAGCAGACAAATAAAAAGAAAGCATTAAGCAGATGTAAATTCCGTCTGGAAAGTACTCCCATAGTTCTATATAAAACAAGCAAGGAAAGCTAATATAACTATGTTCTTTGCCAGAGCCGGGATTTTCATTTCTTTCCAGAAATTGTTCGCCGCATCTGGTACATGGACACATTATCCGGGAACCAGAATTAGATGAAAAACATCATAGGAATTTTTATTCTACCCCGAGATCATCTCTGTCTCTCAGGCTAGCAGATCTGCTGAAGGGTATTATGAAGAATGCATCTCACTTAAATGCTGTATCCGGCAAGGAAGAAAATGCAGGAAAGTTAGTAAGAGTTACTAGCCTCTGCTCATTGTGCACTCTAGCGGTTTTTCTAGGGTGATCCGCTGTTTAACAATGCCAATTTATATATTATATGAAAATTACATTTAGCTAACAGAGTGAAATTTTAAGAAATTACGTAACTTATAATTTAAATTAATATCCATTGCAAATATAAAACTGTAGACCACAGGATCATTCCATATCAAAGCAGACGGATTATGCAGACTAATATTTCACATTTATTTGATTCAATACACCGCTATTTGTGAAAATTGCAACACCAAGAAGAAATTATCTGAATAACTCCAAACTTGCTGCAAGTGTAGAAAAATGTACAAGCAATAACTGATTAGTTTTGCAGAGAGCTGGTGTTCACATAGGCCGAGCAGAGCCCTTGCGTGCCATTCCGATAAGGTTAGTACTGCACCCAGTGTAGTCATTGCAGAGGTGTCAAACAAGGTGGAAACAATAAAGTGAATGCCTCGTCGACGTCAAAGGGAGCCATATCGGCATATGACCGAGTTCGAACGGGGCAGAATGATCGGTCTCCGGGAAGCGGGTTTGTCATACCGTGACATTTCGGCTACTACAGAGCATGCTGCTGTGACAGTGATGCGTGTGTGGAAGCAGTGGGTAAATGAAGGTCGTACACAGCGAAGAGCGGGAACCCGACCACGAAAAATGACCACAGTACGGGATGACCGTCATCTTGTCCGTACGGCCATAACGGATCTTACAGCTTCATCCACAGTGTTGGCAAGAGGCACGTAAACACCGTCCCTAAGGTGCTGAGTGACACAATGATGAATCCCGCTTCAACGTGTCCTACAGTGATGCCCGCATACGTGTCCGACGGTACCGTGGTCAGCGCAACCTGGAAGGCTGCATTGTTGAGCGGCATAGCCGAGAAACATCAGGTGGGAATGTTTGGGGCATCATTGGTTAAAACAACAATCTCGCGTCCTACGAATTGAGGGCAATTTGAACAACAACCGGTACCTAATAGTGGCTGTAGAGGCTAAGGTACTCCCAATGTTTTAGGCATCTCCTGAGGCCCTATTTCAACAGGACAATGCCCGGCCACATATTCGAGGAATGTACAAGCCTTCTTCGAAGAGTTTCGGGTACCACTCCTTCCCTTGCCTGCACGTTCGCCTGACATGTCACCCATTGAACATATCTGGGATATGGTTTGTCGACACCTGGTGCGTCATGGTCCCCCAATAACTAGTGTCACGGAGTTGTAAACTCGAATACAAACTGTGTGGGGGGAAATCCCTCAGGAACGTATTCAGAACCTTATTTGATGAAATGCCTCGGTGTATAGCAGCTCTAATTGCAGCACATGTAGTCCACACGAAATACTGAATATTAGGGCTCAAAGATCATGTACAGATTTGAAATGTTAACCATTTGCTACTTGTTCTGTACCTAACCTGTGGTATTAAATTCATTGAATCAATGCGTTTCCTTCTTGGTGTTGCAATTTTCACAAACAGTAGTGTATATAGTTACCACCTTTGGAAGGCATTCAAGATATGTACTTTGGAAATATTCAGGCATAATTATGGAAATTCTAGCAAAGCTAACACTCCCATGAATTTTGTATGTATAAACACACATAAATCAGAAAATAATTATCTTAGAGAGCTGCTAGTCTATTCATTTCAAAACCATTTTAGTGAATTTTATTCCACATGTAAAAATATACATAAGCAATGCAAATAATAACTGCATAAAGTTACAAAAATTTATTTATAAAAATATTCATCATCAGCTTTTAAAACGTAACTAATAAACTCGTATTTTATCAAACATATTTCAAATGCTCAACACTCAGCGTACTTAGAAATGTATTTGAAATAAGAGAATAAATGTGTTATATCCTATTTTTTCTAAGAGCATAGTAGCAATTGCATTATTTTCCGGAGTGTAATTATAAAGCAAAAGGTTGTTATAATTCTCTGCTCATTTCTTCCTATTAAAACTTAATTATTTTAAAGATATCCAGAAAAGAAAATACTTTGAAAATTTGGCCTCATGCCTCACATATAACAGTCATATCCGCCAGCCCTAGTCGGTATATGATTGGCTCGAGAAATATGAAAGTATGGCGAATGGAGGAGGCGATCTTCACTTGGCACGTAGGAAACATCTGCAAGACTTTTTGTGTGTAGAAAGAAGCGCACTCGCTTGCGTGATCATGTGCTTTCGTGAAGAATTAGGAGTTCTTCGGGTGAACCGAACGAGGTAAAAGCATTCCCTTGTTCGACAGATAATGAGCGACCGGAAGGGAGAAGTTGATTACTACATTCTACAGTCAGGGAGTTGATGAAGATTCACGTGGGATTCATTACAGTACTATGCTTAAAGAAAAAAAAGTGAAGTAATAGGGAAAGCTGGACTGTAACTTGTCTGAAGAATGAATGCTGACAGGCAACAGTAGAAGCTTGCGTAAAAACAAACGTATACGGGGTATTTCGTCATCATTCCCCGCACTGTTTGGCAATACAGCTGTTGAGTCTGTTAAAGTGGACGGGTTCAAGTCGAAACAAGATGTAAACACCTCCGCCCGAAGTCATACACTCACAAAGTAGAAATTGAATATTCATTGAGTTACAGCGTTTAAGGAATATAAATGTAAATGTAAAAGTATTATCATTTGGTTAAATATTGCTATAAAAAGGACCACAACGTCAAAGGGGAAAAGTGAACAAACTGTTCAGAGTATAATAAAAGAGGTCTACAATTCAAAGCATACAGGAGAAAAACTTTCAGCACCTGGTAAACTCGCCCAAGTCTAAAAGGGTTTGAAAAGTGTGTGATGCACAGAACGTTTCTCGAGTTCCAGGAACGACGAAGAGAAATTCCTACAGTACGTACACTCTTGAATGTTGATAAAGAAGACATAACCTTTTGAAGGTAGAAGGACACTTTCTGGAGAATATTTAAAAGCATGGGATATCGGTTTAACAAGAAAAACTATGGGTCGTGTTACATACACTGTACTGATGTCTTGATTGAAAGACTAATGTACCATATTCCCGCCTTTTCTGGCCTCTCTAAACCGTGTCATGCTGCTCTAGCAACCTCCCGAAATAACTGCACTAATTCGACAGACAGGTAATAAGTAACACTACAAAGAGCCTAATAAACAAAAGACTTTGAAACGCACAGGTTCAGCCAGTTTATTACCACGCATTCCATTCTGTATGCAGGAAGTGTAAACATTACTACATACACAATCACGATAGGTGCCCGCCTCGGTAGCGTGGTGGTAGAGTGTCTGCCTCACGTTCAAGAGGTCCCGAGTTCGAACTTCGATCAGGATGATATACCTGGATAAGGCTTTTTCCGGATTTTTCCCCTATCCTGAAAGATGAATGTGGGGTAACTCTAAGCTCTATGGACCCTGGGATCATTTGAGCATCAATTCACACATTCCGTTCATCGTCCGATATGACAACTTTGAGGACGTAAATTACAAAAACAACAAAATCACGATAGGAAGACTGTTAGATCATATTTCATAGTTTTGGACAAAAACATATTGGAAACAATTACCTCCGAGTAGACGAGTGAGAAAACATACACTTGCAGTGTGATATAAGAGCTGCTCCAGGGTAGAATATAGGATTAATATTAATTTCTCCTTGTGTTAAATAATAATTCTAAGAATTTGCATGTTATATATTTTTGGAACATGTACGAAACCTTATAAAGCACACTTGTTGGAACTGTACGCGAAATAAATAAATGGTCAACTTGAACATAATTACATACACTATAAATATAAATCACACAGATGCTACCATTTCTAACTCTCAACAGGGGAAAAAGAAACAAAGAAGTGTTTACAATGAAAACAAAAATAAGATCTAAGCTGGCAAGTTACGCGATACTTTATGTGAGTTTTGTGCAAACAAAAGTACCATGTTCTTCGGGGTTTATTTGCGACGTGCTGCGATCTGTATCTTTACAAAAGTGGTTAAATTCTGCCTAGGTGAGCTACTTTAGCAAGAAAATAGAAATAAAAGATCTTGTGTGTTGCACTTGCATGACTTTCTCTACTCTTCTGCAAGCTTTCCCTAAAACGGCTTAGGTATTCCTCCATGCAGTTCACGTTAACCTAGATAAACATTTGCACAAGTTATCTTATGGATAATTCTATAATAGATACAAGAGAAATATCGAATACAGTAGGTCTTTAGCGATAGTTAAACCTTCTGAAGCTCTTAAATATTGTTTTGAAATAGCATTCTCTTTGCATGGCGAAGATTAAAAAGGCGAATGAATTCCTATTTGAGAGAAGTATAAGCATTGAAAATTTCAATCTACGGGATAGCTTAGGCGGTTTCGTCTGTGACGCACATTAGGGAGGCTCAGCTTTGATTCCGGTGGCCGGCCTACCTGGCCCCTGGAATTTTTCGGCGGTTGCCGGTTCGTCAGGCGAATCCTGGATAGGTTAATTACATCCCCCGAATTTCCTGTCCCCCATTTCATCTCCATTATAATTTCACATCATATCCCATCTGGTGACCGCAAAGTGAGATTTGTGGTGGACAACACGGCGTTGGGGCGGGTTTTCTCCGGGACCTCCAGTTTTCCCCGCCATCTCATTCCACCGGTGCTCCATCTTCATCTCATGCATCATCAGTGTCACCGCCTGCGGTGCCGTATGTAGTAAAAGCGGGCGTTAAACACTACACATTTCATTTCCCATCTGGTGGTCCATTTTAGGGCAGAAGTATCGGCGGCTATCTCATGACAGGATGATATGCTCTTGTTAAACACTTCATTTTTCGATATCATGGTTTCGGTCTCCGGGTCGAACTGGTGGGCCATTTCCAGAGCGCCCGCCTCGGTAGCGTAGATAGTAGCATGTCTATCTCACGTCCAAGAGTTCCCGAGATCGAATCTCGGTCAGAGCGAGTTATCTGGATAGGGTTTTTCCGGTGTTTTCCCTTATGCTAAAATATGAATGTCGGGTAACTCTAAGCTACATGGACCCGGGGCTCGTTTGAGCATCATTTCACCTATTCCATTCATCGTCTGATATGACAAATCACAAGGAGGACGTAAATCACAAAAAGAAAAGAAAGAAATCTGGACCACGGCAAGCGGGATGCCGGTTATACCGGGTGAGTTCCTAACCGTTAAATATTACGGAACCTGCCCTCTCCACTGTCCTGCCTCCTTTGGGTTCCTCACTTGGCGCCATAGGTACCATAGGTCAAAACTGGTGGCAGTGCTAAATATCCTACGTACCGTAATCCTGTCCAATCCAATCCAACTGAAAAATTTAGCCAAATAAAACTAAATATTTCAGGAATGGTTCAATCGACAAGAAGGAAATCTACATTTTTATGTGTAGTAAGATTTCATTTATCTCTTACAATGTCACCTATTTTAATGTCCTCCATAATGAAGAGCACTTCTGAGGACATTACCTAAAGTTCAAAGATGTAAGATTTTATTTGTCGTGAAAATATCTTAAACATTTGCCATTTGAATCAGAATCATTAAGGTTCATTTTTGAGAAAGGCCAAACGTTTTAAAAATGTTCATACCAGAAGTTAGTCTGGTGAGGCAGAACTTCCTTGAAAATGTTCTTGTCATATCCGGAAAAAAAGGTGATCTTAAACAATTAATTTAGTATTTAACCAACCTTTCGTCCAACCTTTCTTTAACAGGTTGTTCAAAGGCACGCGTGCACACACACAAAGCGTTTTCTAATTTTTTTTTATTCACAGAGCCTCAAAACACGTGTTTCGCTAAGATCGCAATATCGAATTGGTGGACGGAACACAATGCTTCCCGTAGGTACTTTCACCAAGTGCTCAGTAGAGAATTATACACAAGCTAGTAGACAGTAGTATCTTTTAATTCACGTCCTCATGCGTCATATCGGACGATGAATCTAATGAGTGAAATTATGCTCAAATGAGCCCAGGGTCCACAGAGCTTAGAGTTACACTACGTTCATCTTTCAGGATAAGCGAAAAATCGGAAAAATCTCATGCAGACAACTCACCCAAAAATAAATTCGAAATCGGGACCTCTTGAACGTATAGTATACAGTAATACTTTTCAATAGGATTTAATGAACTTGAAAGGTACACACAAATCTTTGGTCTTAAAGTATTTCATTCTTTCGAATAAGAAACTGATATGGATATTATGGATTTTTCAATCTGTCTCTACCCTTTCATAGTGCGTCCTACACACGGCTAGTGTGATAGAACAATTGATTTTCATTAATTGTACCTAATAGTAGTCCGAACTATAAAGCCCGGACCTTAAAGTACTTACAGCACATAGTAAGTCGGCATTAACGTAGTTGTCTCGTGTGTTTATCCGAACTCCTAGAGGTTTACCGGGAGAAACACGAGTCAGTTGGAGAATTTAATGTCATGTTGGCAAGTTGGCCATTGTAGCTCAAATGGTTAGACCGGCTGAACGGAAACCAGAAGATGCGTGGTTCAAATCCCGGCTATGGCATTGATTTTCTCAGTCTGGCTCTACCCTTTGATATTATTGATTCGTTAAACAAATTGCAATTTATAATAAAACTAATAAGCAAACACTTACAACCGTGATAAAATAATCCATAAAGGTGTATATGGTACAAAAAACCATAATCGTTCTTCATAAAACATTCATATTTAGCTGTGTTAAGTTACACGGCTATAGGCGTGGAAACAAATTGGAAGTAGATCTTGGCTTGGAGTAAGACAACATTAATTACTATCGACGGCTGAGTTTTCAAGCCAATTCGTAGAATAAGCTCGGGTGGTTATGGAGTGGAGGTTGCTACGAAATGTTGTCGGATTTGGTAGAGCAGTGTAGCTAGGGATTCTTGTAATGTGAGACAGAATTCCTTAGAAATGAATAGACGGATTCCGGCTTAGAAAAAGTAGAAATATGTGCCAACATTGAATTAGGAGCTGGAAGTCGGAGTCCAGAATCATTACAAAAGGACGAGGTTATTTGGCGAATTTCGAGTTTAATAGCGCATCTTGAGGATAATTTCACAGAATTCTGATCTGATCGCTGGTGGTTTAAAGACTTTGCTAGTAGTGGGACGCATACGGCGCAGTATTGCCTCATTCTTGCTATAACCTGGTAGAGGATTGAGTATTTTGGTTCAAAATATCTGCATATATTATTTCGATATAAATAACACTAGTTAACAAATTTAATTATTTTTTGCATCTGGCTTTTAAATGGGTGGATTTAACTAATTTTGGAGTCCTGAATACTCTAAAAAAATCAGTTTTCCTATAGGACGTCACATTTCCTAGATACACAATGGAATAAGAAAATGGTAATGACGAAAATTGACACAATTATATCAAACAAAATACGCATTCAAAGTGTTTGAGATCAATACTATTTTGTATGTATATATGGGCATGATTCCAATAAAAAATAAAATAAAATAAATAAATAGCCCATAACATTCCTTAAGGACAAGGGCTCCCAACTACTGTTGGGGATCAGCTTGGTCGTTTCTTACAGGATGAGCAAATCCCTGGAAGAATGATGCCAATAAAATGCCCAAATTAGGTCAGAAGATATTTTCACCTTTAATCATCTTAGGTTTTTGAAAAAAAAAAAAAGCTACGACGGAGTTCTTTTATTTGCCGTTTCATCACTCTCCGTAACAAGATCGCAGCAAGTCACCCATCATTGAAGGGTTTTAATGACCTTGGTAACGATGCTGCATTGTAAGAATGTCTTGGTGAAAGCGTTTTCATTTCGTCTTGTTACTGCATATAGCTTCTCCCCGCCCTTTGCCATATGGCTACATCGGGCTTCAGTGCCAGTTGTCAACGTTCGGCCGCCATTAAATTTGCGTCTGCCATAGTTGATGTATCACCTCCCAGGTGCAAAATGGTTATTGACTAGTGTAATTATTACAGGAATCAAATACGTCAACGCCTGAATATTTATACACAGTTTGGTTGGCAATTTTCTGGTAAAGTGTAGATGGTTTATTGGAAGTTTCGTTATAATAAGAAATGTTCTGAGCGTTTATCTGGGAAACTTTTCTTTAAAGTGACTGAAGGCCTCGCTTTCTTTACAGTGTTCTTGATAAGGCCCAACTTCATATGAATGGGAGGCAAAATGATGTAATCGGGCTCAACAAATGAAGTATTGCTCACATTTACGTTTCCAGTAACATATGAACATCAAAACAGAAGAACAGCAGAAAGCGAAATATTGATTACGAAAATAACAATAATAAAACTTTAAAACCTCAAAATGGTACGTTTTAGAATATTTTGAAAGTTATACTCAGATTCTACACATCAAAATACCTACTATGGTAGTCGCAAAGCTTAATGGCGTTTGGCAGGAATGCTGGTGAGCATAGCAACCAATCAAATACTTAAAAAGTAGTCACGTTTCTTTGACACAATTTTCTATACTCACGCCATCTCCTGCCTGGCATTTAATTTACTGAAAACAGTCTTTTGTTCAGTAATGCGAATTTTGATAGTGTTTTGTCTTTGTTTATAGTTGTGTTATATAGCCAGTGTTTCATCTGTTCTGGTGCAAATCAAATAATATTTTAAACGAACTATTTTATTTTCTTAATGAGCAAAAACTACATATCTCAGATCAGAAAAAATATTTGCACTTCTTAAAGGCAAACACTTGCGTTCCCCAACAATAAAAATAAATAATAAATCTATTAAGATAGACAACAGCATGAAATTTTTAGGTGCATATTTTAATGAAGTCATGACTCTTAAAATGCACGTGGAAGAAGCGGCTGAAAAGACATTTAACGTAATGAATAAACTCGTAAGAATAATTTTGAATAATGGGAAAATACCGTACAGGGTAATAAAGAGTTATAACAATGCAATTTTAGCTTGTATAGTGGGGTATGGTGCTAGCTTTTGGGGGGAAAGAGTACACTTAGCAGGTTGTAAAACACTTAAGAAGTATGCAGAGGAAAGCTCTAATTAGACTAACAGGAGCATTCTCATCACTTCTACTGATGCCCTGCTCGTTATTTTAGGTGTTTCACCAATAGACCTAGAGATAAGAAAAAGAGCTGCGTGCTACTGGCTACGTTAAGGCAACATTTTAAGAGCCTCTCAATTAGCGGGGTTTAGGATCGAAGATGAATTAGAATTAAATGACAAAATAATAGAAACCTGGCAGGATGAATGGGATACCAGTGAAAAAGGTAGGCGGACCTACTCGTTTTTACCCGATATAAAGGAAAGATTATTAATATTTACAGCCAACACATGGTCTACTCCATTATTTGTCAGGTCATGGTCCGTACCCCGAGTACTTACATCGGTTCGGTCAAAGAGACAGTAATTTATGTGCATGTGGACAAGTAGGTACCGCTGAACATACTTTATTATTGAGTTGAATATGGCAAACACATCCAACGAAACGATATATGAAGTAATTAGAAAAAATAAATTATATTATTATTTAAATAAAATAACAACAAAATTTTCTAAAGATAAATTTAAAGAATTTTATAGGCTCTAACTGGGCAAAAATTTTATTGCAATTTTTATTTCCTCATGTTTTAACTAATATCTTATAATTCCCTCATAGCTCCTTTAAACTTTTATTTATTTTATTAACTAAGAAACTGTTATATCTATATCTGCATGGAATTGTAAATTTATTGTAAAATATGCATGTACTTTTTATATTAAATATACAAAATGTAGTTATTTACTCTGCATGCAAGTTAAAATTAATAAATACTCCTAAATTATTGTTAGTATTAAATGTTAATTATTGTAAATTATTAATGTATTTAAATAATTATTGGCTATGGGAGTCGGTCATATTATCAGATACGGAGTCAAAAGAGATAGGAGCCTTCTGGTCTGCGGTTGCGCAGGTTGGAGCGCTTTATTGTTTCATTTGTGGTTATAACATTTTATAAATATCCTGATGATGGCAGAGATATACACTCCCGAAACGTTGATACCTAATCATCTTTTCATCTGGCTGGCTGCCCGAGAAGAAAGTGAGCGTATTCCTCGCCACGAAAGCTTCAGGTCTTATTTTCAATCAAATACTTGTTCATGTTTACTTGACAGCTACAGTAATACCCTATAAAGCGTTTTCACTTCGTTTTGTTAGTGCATATAGCTTCTCACCGCCCTTTGCCATATGGCTACGTCGAGCTTCGGTGCTAGTTGTCAACGTTCAGCCACCGTTAAATTTGCTTCTCCCATAGTTGATGTATCACATCCCAGGTGCAAAATTGTTATTGACTAGTGTAATTGTTACAGGAATCAAATACTTCAACGCCTGAACATTTATACACAGTTTGGTTGGCAATTTTCTGGTAAATTGTAGACGGTTTATTAAAAGTTTCGTAGTCAGAACAAACGTTATTCTTTTCTTAAAAGATACATACCCACGCATACCCTGAGATAGGTTTCTCATAGTTCCAGCACATAGCCGGAATTAATGGAGAACTTCAAGATCTCAGGTGCTCCTTCCACAGCGCTGCTTCAAGTTGGCGGCAACATCGAGCTAAAGAATTAATTGCTTAAAAATCATCTCTAAGACATCTCACCTCCATTTAGTACACAAAATTTTTGACCATGTAAATGCACTCTATATGGATTAAACTAGTAGAATTGTAATGTAATATATTAACTGTGTGTATTAATAATCCGAAAACTTAGTTTTCACTAGTTATTTTCAATTACTCAGGATGTACTGAAGGCAAGGCTGAAAATTCATATTAAAGCATAAAAATAATCCACACGGAGTTCATTAAATATCTTGAAAATTTAAACTGAAACTGTTAAAAGTATGCCATAATTTCTCTCTTTTATACAAATTTATGCCAACAATTGCGCATAGTTTTTGAAATAATATCTGAACCAGAAATATATCATGTGGAACTTATTTTTATATTTTCCTGAAAATTATTACATATTGAATGCTTCTACTTACCTGATTTGATGGCACCAGATTTTCTTAATGTGTAAGCGTATATCTACACTTTTTCATACCTAAAAGAAAAATAATAAGTATTATCAGTATTACAAATACAGGAAAATTATTTTTACATGAATATCTTCTGTATAATAAAAATACGAGAAAGCTTAAAATTTCAAGAGTTCTCTTTATTAGAACCAGTATACATCTCTTCGTTTCGTTTATTCACATGTACAGAAGGCAACAAAACAAAAGGATAATCACATTTTGTAAGCGAACAGGAATATAAGGTTTGCGTAATTTCATATGGTAATTACGAACACATTTGGCAAAGAAAATAATGTCGCCAGGCATTGTTGAGTTGCTGCCGGGCCGTGCGCGGGCAGTAAACAAAGAGACAGAGCGGCCATCGCGTGGGCGCAGCGCTAATTGCCGAGAGAGAGGGCAACAGATTGAGAAAGAGACAGAGATAGTCTGAACTTTCCCGCTGCACCACGCAAGGCCGTGCTGCTTCGGTAGCTTTCGAGAACCTTCGGCAGCATTCGAGAAACAGCGGCTCGGGTATATATGCGGCAATGGGAGTTGTCGTGAGTCAGTTTGGCAGAGAGCTGCTAACAGTTGCAGTTGCAAGCTGTTTATTGTCTCTGTGGACATTTGAACTGTACCGAGTCCAGTCGAAAAGTGATGATCATGTAGTGATTTGAAGGAGATTTCTTTTGCTTGCTTACGTGGGTGAAGTCACGAGAGACTGTGTTGGTGTATGTTACGTGAACCTGCTGAAAGGGGTGTAAAAACTGTCTTTCTACGGAAATAAACAGCATCTTGAATTTCTGCAAATTAGACTTTTAATTTTACGAACCCACAAATTCAGAATAATATATTATTAATTTATTTATTCTAATATTTAAATTAAACTGTTTAATCTTATATATTATATCTGTATACGTTTAATGCTAAGTAAAACCCGACCGAGATGGCTCAGGCAGATTCGTCTGTAGCCCGCATTCCAGAGGTCTGGGTTCGATTCCCGTCGCCAACCTATCTGACCTATGGGTTTATTCGGGTTTTGCCGGGTTGCTAGGTGAGTGCTGGGTAGGTTAATTACATCCTCCAAATTTCCTGTCACTCCATTTCACCTCCCTTATTTCATATCATCTCTCAACTGGTGATCTCTTTCAGGGTAGAAGTGTCGGCGGCTGTCTCGGCGGTACATGGCAGGATGGTATGCTCTGAGTAAAACGCTTTCCTCTCCGGCGGGATGGACTTCGATCTCCGAGCCGGCCTAGTGGGCCGGTTCAGTACCACGGCAGGCGGGATACCGGTTGCGGAAGCCTGGAGTACAGTTTTCTGGAGAGACGGCCTCCAGTCTCCGAACCGGCCTCGTGACTGTTTCGGGGCCACGGCAGGTGAGATGCCGATTGTCCTAAAGCCACCGCCTGGGAGTTTCTATCTTGCAAAGTGTAGGAACCTCGACCTCTACACTACTGTGACTCCTTGGGGTCGGCCTCCCTCTGTCACCTCCCGCCTCATCCTCACTCGCGGGGGTGCCCACTTGGGAACATAGATACTGAAGGCCAGTCCAGTCAAAGAGTCGAAACCCTCCGAAACAATCCAATCCAATGTTAAGTAAACAGAAACATTAATAACTCAGGAAATATAGAACTGTTATAAGAATCTCATGAATATATTTCCAGGAACACCGATACCAGCATTTTTTGTAGCTTCAGTCATTAACTGCAGCTCATGAATTCGTAAAAATGATATAAAGTAGAACAAACATATGACTGTACCTTAAACGTAGTTACTTGAATTAGTTTTCACATAGGCCAATGAGGCGTAAGTAAGTTATATTAATTGCAGAACTGTTTTAAGGTTCAAGTAACTCAAAATTCACATTCAAACAAATAAGATACGTGAATAAGTGTGAACAGAATAATTAAAACAAAATTTTGAATAATACCAGAAATATTTGAACATGCAGGGTAGACACATTTTATTTGAAATTACAATTGCAAGTTATTATCATTTACCGAATATACTTTTATTTTTCATTTTACTAGGAATAGGCCCATTAAAATAAAATATTATTCAGCGGAATCACACTTGTACGAGGCATGTTTTTTAAGTCAGTACCGTTTTGCGATTCCGCCGCCACAGCACTACGGTCGGCGTTCCGCGTATGCGCACTGCTTACCTACATCTATTGTCTACGCACTGATGCCATTACAGTCTGATTCTTCATTGTATACGTTGGTTACTGAGTGTTTAAGGTGCCTCCGACAATCGTGAGTCCCGCCGATTGTGAAGTACGGGCTGTTATACGATTTCTTAGTGCTAAAGGCGTAAAACTGATCGATATTTATCGTGAGATCTCTGAAGTTTACGTACAAAACATTATGAGTGATGGAATGGTAAGGAAATGGGTGAGAGCATTTAAAGTTTCCGTACAAATGTGCATGATGAAGAACGGAGTGTTCGTCCTTCGATCGTTACTGAAGATTTGGTGCAGAAAGTGGACGAAAAGGTGAGAGAAATCAGACGCTTTACAATTTCATCATTGTGCGACTATTTTTCTCATTATTCTCGTGATGTTTTGTATCGCATTGTGACCGAGAACTTGAAGTACCGGAAATTGTGTTCACGTTGGGTTCCAAAAATGTTGACGAATTTGCACAAAACCCAACGTTTAGGCAGTGCATTGACTTTCCTTGAGCGGTACCACAATGAAGGTGAAGATTTTTTAGACCAAATTGTTACTGGTGACGAAACATGGGTGGCCTACGTCACACCAGAATCGAAACAACAATCCATGGAATGGCGACATTCATAATCACCCACAAAAGTTCAAGCAAACAATTTCTGCCCGGAAAATCATGTGCACAGCTTTTTGGGACAGAAAAGGAGTATTGTTAGTGGACTTTCTGCCTCATAATAAGACAATCAATGCAGCGTCTTATTGTGAGACATTGAATAGTCTGCGCCGTGAAATCCAGAACAAAACACGTGGCAAGTTGAGTAAGGGTATAGTTTTACTGCATGACAATGCCCGTCCACATCGGACCAAAGATCTCATCAAATCTTTTCAATGGGAAACTCTAGATCATCCTCCATACAGCCCTCATCTGGCGCCCAGCAACTACCATTTGTTCCTGCACTTGAAGAAACATCTGGGTCAGCGTCTTCAAGACGATAACGAATTCAAAACAGTTGTGATACAGTGGTTAACACATCAGGCGGCAGAATTTTATGAGGAGGGTATACAAAACTGGTGCCACGTTATGACATATGCCTCGGTATTCATGGAAATTATGTAGAATAGTATATTAAGGTACAGGCTTTCATGTAAAAATAAAATTATTGCGATATCTATGCACGTCTTTTTTAATTCCAAAACGGTACTGACTTAAAAAACATGCCTCGTACATTAATTTTCCCTTTTTGCGGATATACCCTTCAGGCAGCGAAATTAATATTATTTAGCTCATTTTGTCTTTAATACGCCACTTCATTCTGATTCCTAACTATATAAAGACATCAATTTACTTACTCATATATACATTATGTTTATGATAAGAACATCATACGTGGTTTCTATATAGTGTATTTTGCTGTCGCAACATAAAGCGATAGGCATGTTGGGCGAGGGCAAAAATATCCTTAGAACGCGTTTTCTTATGCTCGTGTTAACAATGCAATCAAGTAACGTTATTCTTCAACCAAGTTGTATGTGATGACGCTAAGGTTGACGTCATATAGATCTAAATAACCAAACTGATTCCAATGTACTTGAGGCAATTCAAGCTCTAAAAATTACGAACAATTTCTATAACCGCTGTGTCTAATTTCTGTGATTATAGTACATAATGACAGTGCCTGATTGTGCGAGAACATCAAAGAAGTGTATAAAACTAGTGAATTAGGGTACAGGTGCGCATATGTGCACTATAATAGCATATTAGGCAACGAGACTATAATGGTCGTAATGAGCTGTACCCGGAGGCTAAGGTACAATTATACAACTTACTTTGATAATTTAAAATCTTTAATAAATCTCTTAATCACACTGACAGCTTACATGCACTATTACACTACAATGCCTTAACTTAAACTTCCTCGAAAGTTAAACTTTGTACACATCATAATTTCGCTCTAACACCTGTTATTACATGATTTTGAACTGCACCCAGGATCTAAGACAATTATAAATCATAGTGCGCGCGCTGTGAAAGGAGAACCCCGACTACTTTGACTCGTCAGCTCGGAGAGCTTTCCGAGAGAGGATCCAAAGCAACCTTTACGCGCTCACACAGGGGAAAAAAAAAGGAAATACGAAACAACTGAGGAACACGCCTCGTAAACGAAAGGTGCAATCAGCATAGTAATTAAAACACGAGTATTATTATTACTAACCGAGCTAGCGAAGCGAAACGAGGTTAATTATGATACTAGCGTTTCAATTAGCATTACCTATAGCCAAGTTTCTTTCATATGACTGTTTATGTTCGAGCATGTATCTAAATTAAGGCTTTCATTTCAAAGTATTCCTTTCTGGTTTGTGTGATATGTTACAGTCGTAAAGTGAGACGTAGTACGCAGGCGCAGAAATATTGGGTACTTCCCTGTAAACAGCTGTTAACGCGTGACACAATTTGACCTAAGAGAAAGTATAGACAAACTGGAACAAATTGAATAAATAAATGTTGAGTGTTGATTTCAAACAGAATAGTGAGTCCACAAGGTACATGATTTCATATTTTGAGACAATTTTTCGAAATATATTAGGACTACATTTTCTGAGAACAAATTTATACCTTTTGATATTCTCCAATCTAAGAATTTTGAATAGAATTACAGAGGCACTTTTTTATCTTAAAAAGTGCAGAGCGATGCGCAGTGGTATCTGGACGAGTCCACCTCAGAACGGTTGCAACTGGAGGGGAGGGCAGGTCAGTTGTGTACCAGTTACGAGCAACTAAACACGTGCAGAGCTACTCGGTAACACTACAGCTTGTTTCAAAATGTGCTTGTCTTCTGGTTCCAAGAGAGCATTTATAAATGACGCCTCCTAGCAGCACATTAGGAAACAAAGTACTACACTTAAAAACACGACAAGTAATAACCAATATCCATTGATTTATAAAAAAGGAACAATGGTCTGGGACAGCAATAAAAATCTGGTAAAGTGTATCGGATGTAACAGTTGTGTCTGAAAGCAGTTTAGGAGAGTTATTAAGGAAAGAAAAGCCATTGGTGCTAGTGCAACCACGTCCTTCTCTATGCCCAGTAAACAAAGATTAAGAACATGCACAAAATCTAATTTGGATGTTTTAATTCAGAAGTAGTTCGGCGAACTATGAATAATTTTTAAAGCACAGAAAAACAAAGACCAACTTTAAAGAAAGTGCTTATGAAGCTTACAAATTCTACTGACTTCCAAGGCAGTGTTTGAACATTAAGAAGAGTTCGTTTGAACCTAGGATTATTTGAAAGGAAAAAGATCACTAACCGTGACAGACAAATTTTAATCGAACATCGCACCATACGTTCTAGACGTTCTCGGGCTTCGAGCCAGGTAAGCAGATGTTGTGACATCGACGTTTCGGGAGCGTGCATCTCTCCCATCATCAGGATGTTGAATCCCATGTTGATGATGGGAGAGATGCACGCTCCAGAAACGTCGATGTCACAACAGCTGCTTACCTGGCTCGAAGCCCGAGAACGTCTAGAACATATACGCCGCCAGGAAAGATTCAGCTCATATCGCACCATACGTGCAAAAAGGCTTAAGTATTTACGAAATGTTCGGAGATATCGAAGTGAAGTTTATATAGTTTATATGGATGAAACTTTTATAAATACAGCACATACTGGACCATATGCCTGGAGTGAAATACGTTACAGGGAATCTGCAGCGATATTGAAAGGCCGACAGTTGTTTATCATGCCAAAAGCGTGGAGATTACTACCATAGTAAGAATTACAACTTAGTTTATAAGAGCTGCAAAACTGGCTTCGAGGATGAAATTTGTTTTTAGACACTTTATGCACCGCCCTCCCACTCTCGTAATCTTCCGCGTGTGGCGATAGGTGCACTATTCCCACCACAGATGCTACTCATCCCTACCGCGCAGGATTCCTGTCAAGATAAAATAATACATCTGTACTCGTGCATGTTTCTTTACCTTTGTGGCAACAAGTTATTGGTAACATGCAGTACTTTTGTCGTAATTTCTGGAGGTGTAAGTTCAATGTACCTGTTACTAGTGTAAAAGAGTTTAACATTTTTCTAAACTGGCGCTAGTACCGTTGTCGATCAAAACGAGAATAATCGATACCTGAGCTTTCACAATGTTACGTAGCCACTTCTGATTGGTCGAATACTGTTACTTCAATAAACAGGTGTACTTTAATGAGTACCATTTAAGTACTGTTACCAGTCGTATAAATATTGTGACGATAATATTTTGCGCATTTAAAAAAGGAGTAAATTTGTAAACATTATATATTCGGAAGATGTAGAAACGTTACAATACTAAAGTTTGGCATGGTGGTGCATAAAAGCGTATTATGTTATTTATGTGCTTCTTTCACTTAAGTGTTCTATAATATAAACCAGCGTTCCAGCTTGATATTTTTAATTTTTTGAAAAATAATGCTTAACACAGAATATCTTACAAGTGTCCCTTTGGACAGAAATATACATTAACGTATAGCGCAACGCTCTTCTATTTTTGCCAGGAAAGTAATGCAGAAGCACTGGTTACTAGTATGTTATACATCAAGACAGAGAAACACATGATTTTGCAGAAGGTAGATAATAAAAGCGCGAGGGATTTATCCCCAGGGCTATAAATGCATTGTGGTAAAAATCTGTTTCAACGCCTTATTGTATTAGGGCAATCAAATATAAACAGGCCTTTCGTTCCAGAAAATTTATTCATGAAGAGCAATTGAAATTAATTTTTTTCTTATTTTTCTACATATTCACCCATCATTTCTATACATTTGTTCCAATGGACAGGCAGTTTTTTAATGCCAGTTTCAAATAAATTACGAGGACTTGTGCAGAGCCGGTTGCGCACAAAGTCTTTCACCTCTTCATTGGTTGTGAAACGATGTCCTCCAAGAGCCTCTTTGAGTGGACCAAACATGACGAAGTCATATGTTGACAGGTCTGGGCTATAGGGTGGATGTGGAAGGCCAGTCCAGTGCATTTTGGCCAATTTTTGCTGTGTTGCTGCTGCAGTGTGTGATCTGGCATTATCCTGCAGAATCAACACGTTTCTGATAGAGCTACTGCGATGTTTTGACCAGAAAGCAACTCGAACTTGACTGAGAAGGTCACAGTAGTAGACAGCCTTAATGGTCCGGCGCCGTTGTCCCTGTTGTTCGAGGAAATCAATGAGGACACCTTTCGAGTCCCAGAAAACTGTGGCCGAATTCGCGTCCTTCATTAATCTCATGGCACCAATAGATAGAGTTAACATGAAAAATTCAATGCCATGGCTGGGATTTGAACCACGGATCTCCTGGTTTCGGTCCAGTCGCTCTTAACTTTTGAGCTACCATGGCCAACGTGTCGTCTTGACTTTAAATTCTCCAGTTGACTGGTATATTTCCCCGGTAGACCACTAGGGGCTCTCGCATTCGAGATACACCGTTTGTGGCGACTTACTATCGGAAGTACTTTAGTCCCAGGCTTCATCATTTAACTCTTACTATTTTAGTTAACTGATGGAAATTTATCATTTCTCCACACTAGCCTATATAGGCTAAGCTTTTTGATAGAACATAATGTTAGGACGGCACATTGACCATGGTAGCTCAATGTGTTGGAGCGACTAGAGGGAAACCAGGAGATCCGTGGTTCAAATCCCGCCCATGGCATTGAACTTTTCATGTCGACTCTGTCTATCAAAAACCTTAGCCTATATACGGCTAATGTGGAGAAATGATTAATTTCCATCAATTAACTAAACTCATGGCACCAGTGTTTAACTCTGGACCATGAAAGGGTTGTTTCCCCAAACTGTGGGAGTAACCGATGGAGAATTTCAGCTGCACCGGCATTTTCATTGACAAGGAATTTGATTTTTACTTGTTGCGCAAAAGCTGGATGCACCTCTCTCGGCTGTAATTGAGGGATAGACCCAAACGAGTTGCCAAGGTCACTGTCCCCTTCCAGGGACCTCACTGCATGTGCTGTAAAAGGCTCGAACCCATACGGCGCTCTATGCGTGCGCAGTAAACAAAAGCCCGTTAATATTTGATTGCCCCTTGGTACTATTTTCTACGACCGGAGTTATATTCGATATCTTCGTGTTTTTATTGAATTTCACTAGAGTTATTTCATTACAGGCTTTGGAATGATTGAAAGTATATACCTAACAACATCATTGTTTAGATTAATTAAAATTTTTATATCGTGAGTTTAACTTGAAAATTGATAATTTTAAGAACACTTTTGTACCTCCAACGGGGCAGGTTTTGCTTTGCTACAGAAAAAAAAAAATATGTAAGATTATATGAAGGAGCGTACACTCGTTTTAAAGAATGGTGTTTACTGAAGAATGTACAATCTAAGAATACAAGCAGACTTCCAAGCGTGTATTTATCAATGTCCGAAACATTTCCGCGGCTGACTCATACTGTCTCGGGACGCGTCCTACTGTTAACCTCTCCAGCCGAGCGGAGACCAACCTAATGTGGTGACGATGTGAACCATATCTGCGGACAAACACACTGACAGCTCTGACGTACCTTACATTTACAAGAGATGTTTTGCCTATGCTACTGGATGTAATGCCTCTATAGGTTCCGTAAATAATATGGCTGCAACACGATGGAGTTCTAATACACTGATACATAAATGAGGAATCATTAGAACGCCGCATATACAAGTCAATGGAATGACAGAGCAGGAAAAATTATATGGCTACTATGCTCGCTAGATCTTACATCCCTCGATTCTTTTCTGTGGCTTTCAATGAAGATTACTGTGTAAAAAATCGAGCGGAATGGCTCAGGCGGTCTCGTCTGTGGTACATATTTGGAAGGCTTGGGTTTGATTCCCATGCCGACCTACCTGACCCAAGGGTTCTCCGATTTTTTTTCGGGAGTTTTCGAGTCGCCAGGCTAATGCTGGATATGTTAATTACATCCTCTGAATTTCTTGTCCCTGTATTTCACCTCCATTATCATTTCACGTCATCTCTCATCGTGGTCTCTTTCAGGGTAAAAATGTCGGTGGGTGTCCTGGTGGTGCATGGCGGGATGATATGCTCTGAGTAAACCAATTCATCTTCCGGTACGACGGTTGCCGGTCTCCGAACCCAGGTCTCGTGATGGGAGTGTTTCCGAAACACAGTGCCCGCCTCGGTAGCGTAGTTGCTAGCGTGCCTACCTCACGCTCAAGAGGCCCCGAGTACGAATCTCGGTCAGGTTGAGTTACCTGGGTAAGGTTTTTCCGGGGTTTTCCGTATCCTTAAAGACGAGTGTCAGGTAGGTCTAAGCTCCATGGACCCCGGACACATTTAAGCATCATTTCACCCATTCCATTCCTCGTCCGATATGACTAACGTTGGAGGACGTAAAATTACAAAAAAAAACAGTAGGGTGGGATGTTCATTGTCCTGGCCTGCCGGGGAGTTTCCAACTAGTATAGGGTAGGTACCCTGCCTTCTGCACTGTCATGACTACTTGGGACGGGCACCCTTTTGACTTCTCCCGCCTGAACCTTCCTCCCAGAGATACCCCACTTGGGGTACAGCTACAACAGATGAAGACTGGTCACAGTGCCCAAACCGCTTCGCACCGTAAGTCAATCGAATCCAGTCCAATTGTGTACAATATTCCCGTAGGTCATAGGAAGAGGTCGTTATATTAATCCATGCAGTGACAAAAACTCTTACATCTACACTGGATGTATTGGGTCAGGTTGATGGAGCTGTGTAATCAACTTGTAGCAACACATTTTCAAAACTTTGTTTCAATTGCTGCTGTTTTTGGCGTTATTAAAAGATATTTCAACACAGGAGATCAGATATGGAGAACAAACAATGTTAAATAGTCAGAAAAAAGCATCAAAGGTCGTGAAAACAGGCACCAAAATAGGCAATTATTTTTAAATTCAGTGTCGTGCCTTTTGAGAGACTACATACATTTTGCAATATAGGCTTATTGGATGAAATATAGAATGTGTAGCATATTTTACATATTTACTGTTTGCTACTAAATGTGATAAGCCTTTGAATCATGCTTCATGTGATAAGTCAACATACATGAGCATACATGATGGAACACCAACGTCAATAAATGCTTTATACAGTTCAAGTAAAAACTGTGATTGGCATCGCAAAATTGCATACGAGGAGAGCAAATTTGCTTTCGTATCAACTGCTTTTGTCGTTCGAAACAGAGGAGGTTCCTGTTTCAAGCTTTGTACATGATGAGTAACGTGGCACATTTTAGTACAGTTTAGTATAGTCATCTGTCGAAAGTTCACCTCTAAATTCTTTCAAAAATTTATTCAGTTTTGTTTTTAATCCTAGCAATTCTTTTTGATATAGTGAAACACATTCCCAGTACATGTTAACAAGGAATGGCCTAATACTGTAATAATATGTGAAATATGTTCCAGTCTTCAATGGAGGAGGAAAGTTGACTGAGACTGAGCAGGTCAGGATTAGGATAAGAATTACTACGTAGGGATTCGGCACTGAAACCTGTGGTTTACTATACCTAAGCCCCAAGCAGGGCATCTCCTGGATGAGGGTGACGCGAAAGAAGACAGATGGAGGCCGACCCAATTAGTCACGACAATTCAGAGGGTAGGTTCCTCACCATTTCACGGTTGGAGGCTGCCCGGCATTCCAGCACAATCGGCATCCCACCCGCCGTGGTCCAGAAACGAACTACCAGGTTGGCTCGTAGACCGAAAACCATCCTACTGAAGAAGTAAGTGTTTACCAGGAGTGTATCTTCCTGCCGTGCAGCGCCGAGACATCCGCCGATACTTCTACCCTGAAAGAAACCACTAGTTGACAGATGATGTGTAATGATAATGGAGATGAAATAGGGGTTGTACTTAATTAGCCTACCCAGCATTAGCCTGGTGACCTGGGAGAAACCCCAATAAAACCTATGGGTTAGGTAGATTGGCCGGGCCTCCCAAATGCTGGCCACCTGAGCTATTCCTTAGGACTGCGGAGGTCATCAATGTTCCTCCGTCCTTTCTGCACCCCATCATTTAAATTTCTAAACAATTACACGATAGCTTAAGAACGGAATAAAGGCGATGAATGACAATGTTTTATCCGTAAACCCCCCCTTCGACCCTCTGCAAAATCAGCCAGCCTTCCATAATCATAAACGCCATTCCAGGAAATAGCTTTGGGTCGGCGAAACCTGTGGCAAACGGGAAACAAACTCTATATTGTTGCGTGTATAGGCTGAGCAAAATCTGGAAATTACTGTAATCATTATTGTGTAACATTTATTTCCGGTGTCTTGAGTTTTGGCAAAGCTGTTGGTTGATTAAGCTTAAATTCTGCTGACTGGCAAAACATGTACTTTGGACTGGTGAATCACACATCGTGCTGGTCAAGAGAAATAATGCTTAGGTGGCCATTAATTGGTCTAAACATCTCAATTATGTAAACAATGATTGTATAAAATGGTGCAATAGTTGGTAGGAAATTAATAGTTAGCGTGGGAATTGCTGAGTTGGCTTTTGGGTAGGACCCATATTTAAGCTTGGTTGAGTTAGCAGCTGGGGGACTTGACAGAGAGATGTGAGAGGGGCTTGCTGATGGTCCCAATAAACATTAACAAGAGTTTGTTTTAAAGTGCTACTACATCTCTTGCCAGTTGCACAAGGTTCAGCCATACAAACAACGCATCTCTAAAGGTATAGTTGCATTATGTTATTATGTATTTAAATGTTACTAAAGCGCCCCTGATCTCATTCAGATACAGGGAGTGCCCTGTAGAAACGCTAGACATCTCTGAAATACAGTTATTCAGTTAATTTTGAATTAGATGTTTCTTCCACTCTACCTTCTCCATAGCTACGCTCCCAGTTACAAGCGGTTAAAGGTTAAAACCCCTTACGTTTTAAACCCCTACAACACCTGGTAGTTTTCTCATGTAGCATATGATCTCGGCACCAGGTTCCAAAGCCTGTACCTTTGCAGCTCTCGCAATTCCTATCAACCCCCCCAAAAGCGTCATGTTACAATATGGTGCGGAGGGAAATAAGGTGTAACTCACTCGGAAAATATTGGCAACTAGTAATATCTTTCATTTTTTAGTGTAACGAAACCATGTTTTGTAAAATTAAACAAATAAAAATGTATAGACATTCCATGATATACCAACAATAACTTACTATTTTTCTTGTATAATAAAGCACGAACATTTGTCCTTTCCACTCGTCATACGCAAAACAATCTGTAACACGATATGAGCTTTGGTTCCGCTTTAAAAAAAACAGAAGGCAAAACAATCCGATTGTCATTTGTCACAATATATTAAGCGTTGTCGATGTTGATTTGAAACACCTGGGTATATATCAAATTGCTATGTGCAGCGAGTCATGTGAAATGGGACTGCTGACGGGTTAGATCGATAATTATGTTATAAAGAAAGATAACCGGATAGACAGGTGACTGCAACAGATAATTTCCGTCTGTTAAAATCAAAACCTAATGCAATAAACCTGGATTACAATCATTAGCTAGGCAATGCAAGATTTTGTCAGAGAATAGGAGTCATTAGCGATTCAATTTAGTAAGTAAGGTGAAAATATTCTGTTTGGTGCAGCAAAGACTATTAGCTCAAGGTATACCTGCAATTCAGATATCTATATGGTAGGTGTAGTTGCTGAGTACGTAGGAATACATCATTCCGAAAATAATTAGTGCGGAAATGAAATTCTTAGGTTTGTGCCAAGTCAGAGTAAACAGTGTGTTTGCTCACACAAGTAGGAACGTTGATGGGAAGTAATAGGTATGCAGGACTTAGGTTAATGAAAAATCTTGTAGTTGTAAGATTCGCGTCATCTGTGTCGGGTCTCTCTTTTTTTATAAAATATATACTATGTATATATATTTTTCTTTTCCCCATGTTACCATCTTTTGTTGTTTTACTGCTTATTTTCTGTACTTTTTACACAATAAACTATACACATAAACACCAATACCCAAGGCAGGACTAGAACACACGACCCTCTACGGGGTGGAACGCCCGAGATACGCATGCTACCGACTACGACTTCGAGGGCCAGTATTCCGTTTACTGTTCGCCAATGCAAAGAAAGTCAATGACAGGAATGTAACGTCCTTACAAAGTGTGACAAGGGCAGCCAATGTGTGTGACAAAGACAGCATTTTTTTTTTTTTTTTTTTTTTTTTGTAATTTACGTCCTCCAACCTTAGGTAAGTCATATCGCACGATGAATGAAATTGGTGAAATTGTGCTCAAATGAGTCCAGGGCCCATAGAGCTTAGAGTTACCCGACATTCGCCTTTAAGGATAAGGGAAAATCCCGGAAAAAACCTTATCCAGGTGACTCACCCTGACCGAGATTCAAACTCGGGACCTCTTGCACGTGAGGCAGACACGCTACCATCTACGCTTCTGAGGCGGGCACAGAGAACGCATGCTACGCAAGGAGTAGAACCTCTAAACAGCATGCACCTTATTCCCTCAGTACACTAAAACCGAGATTTATTCACAAAAGTGGGAAGACGTCAGAATATTTTTGAATGGGTTGTAACTGAACTGACCTGAGTGTTATAAAACTACTAGGCAGAGTATCGGGGGTGTCTAAGCCCTCGTGTGCCTCATTCCCTGGGACATTTTTGCTGTGGCAAACAGTAGGTAACTCTATCCTGCATTGAATGTGTTTACTTAGATCTATTTTATGCAGGCACAGTGCTAAAAGACCGCACTCAGATTACTTATATAGATTTAAGGGTCATCGGTAAGCACACACAAGTTTAGAATTTTCTGAATCAGGTTTCGCATTAATTCCATTATCATAATAATCGCGATCGCCATAACCATTGTTAGTATTAGTACTACCTAAACGCTTATCTTTAAACGTAAAGTATCGGGTTGTCTCATAAATTCGTTCTATTCTTGCTACGTGTTTACGACTAAGAACTCCTGAGAACACTGCATGCCCCCATTCCTTTCTGTCAGAGAAGTTGCCTAACAATATGGGGTTTGTTTACAAATACAATAATTGAAAAGAATGCTATGAACACAAACCACAGCGACCACACGGCCAAAGGTAAATAGGTCAACTTATGTAAGAATTGGTAACGAAACTTCAGTACCAGTTTGTGGATGCAACAGTGTGGAGTTGTAACTTGTCAATGTTAATATGGAAGGCAAGAAGGAACATTTTCGACATTTAATGCTGTTTTATTACCGTAAAGGTTAAACCGCCTCACAAACTCAACGGAAAATTTGTGCTGTTTACGGAGAAAATGCAGTGACGAATCGGACATGTCAAAAATGGTTTACTCGATTTTGAGCCGGGAACTTCTCTGTGAAAGAGAAACCTCGTTCTGGACGACCTGTGGTTACGGATGAGAAAAGGATAAAGGACATGATTACGAACAACCCCAGAATAACAACTCGGCAGGTAGGTCAGGAGTTAAACTTATCTCATGCAACTGTAGCCAGGCACCTAAGGAAACTTCGTTACGTATATCTTCGGGATGTATGGGTTCCGCACGAATTGAGTGCAGAAAATTTAGTTCGGCGCGTTTCCATCTGTGACGCATTGATAAGACGCAATGAAACTGCCCCTTTTCTGAAACAGCTGGCTACAGGAGACGAAAAGTGGATTGTGAACAACAACATCCGAAAGAGAAAGTCATGACGTAAGAAAGGGGAACCACCACTCTCAATTCCTAAACCAGGGCTTCATCCTGAGAAGATTATGCTGTGCGTTTGGTGGGACTGCAAAGGAATTATTTATTAGGAATTTCTTCCTCCTGGGGAGACCATCAATTCAGAGAAATACTCTTCTCAGTTGGATCGTCTGAAGGTTGCCCTAGGAGAGAGAAGGCCAGAATCAGCATCTAATGTTGGAGTCATCTTTCATCAAGACAATGCCAAACCACACACTTCTATGTTAACTCGTCAGAAATTACGGGATTTCGACTGGGATGTGTTACCTCACCCAGACATTTCCCCATCCGACTATCATTTATTCTGATCCCTGCAAAACTTCCTTAATGGCAAACGCCTTACTTCCTTGGAGGATTGCAGACTCGCAGTAGAAGAGTTCGTCAACCAGAAAACTGCAATATTTTGGAAAAATGGAATTGATAAGCTTCCTGAGAAATGGAGATATGTTATTGATAATAATGGTGCATACTGCACAAAATAAAGTTTGTTTTGAAAAGCGCTTTGCCTTGTTTACTTTCGATGACCTTGGGTATATAAACAGACTACCCCTAGATAATTAGGCAACTTCGCTGCCGTAGTTGTGTTACGGGCATACAGTGCAGGCGTTCTGTGTCATAAACACGTAACAACAAACGAACGAATTTATGAAGCAAACCAATACTGATATGAGGGATCCAGCAATAGTTACAGTTTTTATTCAGAAACAGTTGGATTCTTCAACCTGAAAGAGTCTACATTTAGCTTAAAAAACTGAACTTTACTCTCCATTAGATAAATTAGCCAACCTGAACAGTGAGCTGCGCCATGGCTGAGTGGCTAGGTCGCTGGACTCTCACCAATGCGGCCCGGTTTCGATCTCAGGCGACTGCAAAGTGAGATTTGTGATGGACAACAGGCTGCTGGGGTGGGTTTTCTCCGGGATCTCAGGTTTGTATGTTCATCTCTCCCGTAGGGGAGGGGTTCCGTTCCCTTCAGCTGCCGAGGTGCGGGCGCTGTGGACCTTTAGCACTCGTGGTACCTCTGACGTTACTAGAGGATCCTCGGGCCGAACTGCCGAGCCCCTCCCGTAGGGGAGTTGTTCGGATTGGGTTGGATTCGAGGTGGCAGTGTGTTCCCGACACCAATGGGGAATCGGGTACCTCCGGCCAGGCTACTGCCGCCCAAAGGGGGTAGAGGGTTGCCTCATAATGCCCGGGTACTAGCCTGCAGAGTTAGCAGAAGGTGTGCTAGATCACCAAGCGGCCCCTCCGAGGACTTCGGAAGTCTTTCCCGCCGGGTTGACGCGCGGAAGTGGCGTACCACTTCCATCCCGTCTTGACGTTGTGCTCAGCGGGGGCTTTTTAAGAAATCAGGTATTGCCCTATGGAAAGCGCCCCGGATTATCCATCGCTCCCTGGTAGAAGGAGACCCGGGTCATTGGTCCTACGGGTCCAGGACTAATGGCAGTAGAATCTCTGCCCTTAACTGTATCTTCATCTCATGTATCATCAGAGTCACCGCCTGCGGTGCCGCATGTAGTATAGGCGGGCGTTAAACGATACACAATTCATTTCACATAACTTCACTGGCGACGTCATTACTGTATGCATCCACTTTAACGCTGTCACCAATCTCGTTCTTTGGTGTATGTGTTATCAGCTGCTCCAGTGATGAACCATGGGATCTCTACCTTAGGGTGTGCGTAGGTAGATGACGTAGATAAGGTAGATAGATAAAGTGATATGAAGTGTGTTATGTACTTGAAAATTAAATTGTTTTCGAACCATATCACTGCAAATTGTAATTATTAAATTGCATCTGCTAGCTTCGGTTAAATGAATAAGTTACGATTTAAGAATAACTGGTTCCGTAACAATACGTACTACATAACAGCGCGTTGAGCATAGCTATTATTGACATTCAGTGACAACCGTTCCATTCACTTGTTATCTTGCTTACTAGAATGTAATAAACTGCCGTACAGGAAACTACGAAACTCAAATAAAGCACTTGGGAGCTGTGTGTCTGATATGAAATGCTAGCTAAATAATTATTGTGCCTAAATGTAAATTATAATTGCATATGCACTCTGAATGGAATATCCTCGCCATATATGTGAGATAGGCTTGCGTAAACAACTCCGTCGGTTCACGTTTTTTACGACGTGGTTCCTCGCCTTTTACTACAAAGCTTCGGTCACACAACTGATAAGCTGAACGTACCGCTGAATTTATTCAAACCGACTGCGGCATTTCTCACTGATCACAGGAAACACTATCAACCGATGGAAAAGACAGGAATTTTAGTAATGCAGGCTGTTTTACTATCTTATGTCCCATCTACTTGGTTACGCCACCAACTTCCACGTACAGTGTTGTAATTCCTAAAGCTGTTACCAATTTTCACTTTATGAAATTTCTCAAACTTGACAATCTCGTTCCCATTCAAATTCTCAGAAATTGACTATATGCCTAGCAACGCCACTCCCCAGTACTGATAAGGTATTCAGAAGGCTAAGTCTTAATTTCTTAGCCATACTAATTAATAGCAATTCCTTGATCCCTAAACATGCACATCCTTTGGGGATACTTACATTGTCTAGCTAATGACCAAGCAACGAAACTTGGGCATCGATGAAATAGGTTAGGTGCAACTATACCACAGATTGTCAGAGTCAGTAGTGCAGAGCAGCGAGCAGCAAGTCAAAACACTGTTCACGTTTCCAAATATCTCCAAGAATAAAGTCGGTCATTTTCATGACACTCTTTATCTTCGATGGATATTTCGTTCACAAAACGAAATAAGCTTTGTGTATAATTAATAGTTGAATGAAAAATACAAACTTCGCTCACTTTCTTCTCGGGCAGCCAGCTAGGTGAAGAGATGATTAGACAAACGTTTTGGGAGTGTACATCTCTCCCATCATCAGGATATTTATAAACTTTTCTACCACAAATGAAATACTGGATATAACACAACTATAAACAAAGACGAAACACTATCAAAATTCGCATTACTGAACAAAAGACTGTTTTCAGTAAATTAAATGCCACGTCAGGAGATGGCGTGAGTATAGAAAATTGTGTCAAAGAAACGTAACTACTTAACTTGATTATCAAGCTGTATTTATCTTTGTTTCTTAATTCGATGGATTTCCATTTTAAGGCCGGTTTCCAAGAGGAGCTGAACTGAAAACCAGCATCACGATTAAGCGTGCTCCTTTCAGAGGAAATCGCCGAAGCCTCCTTAATTAATCGATCGAATCCATCGAATTAAGAAATAAAGTCCAATACAGCTTGATAATCAAGATAAGTAGTTACGTTTCTTTGACACAATTTTCTATACTCACGCCATCTCCTGACCTGGCATTTAATTTACTGAAAACAGTCTTTTGTTCAGTAATGCGAATTTTGATAGTGTTTTGTTTATAGTTATCTCAGATCCAGTACTTCATCTGTGGTATAACAGTTTATAAATATCCTGATGATGAGAGAGATGTACACTCCCTAAACGTTGATATCTAATCATCTTTTCACCTGGCTGCCTGCCCGAGAAGAAAATGAGCGTATTCGTCGCCAGGAAAGCTTCAGGTCTTAAATACAAACTTGTTATACATAAACATATGTAGGAATATTTTCAAATCAAAGTACTTACATTAATATAACAGATTTACTGGTAATTTATCCATAAACGCAATAATAAATTTCGTAATGAAACTTAGTGCTTATTATCTTAACTTTTTATGGGTCCATTTCTTCATTATATACTTTCATGGTTGTAGAATCAGAATGTAGTGCTGTACAACAAATTTTGTAAAAGTCTCAAATATAAACCTGTAGCACTTTTTGATATAAACATTGTATGTGTTGGAAGGTACGCTCTGGGATGTGATGAAGGCAAAGCATAAATAAGGTCAAATTTATATTCATCACTGAAACAGCAAGTAGCAGGTGCACAGAAATCTAGATTGTGTTGGGCGTCAAAAGTGAGGCACACATTGCGTCGGCATAAACTGTTTCACACCCATACCTGAACAAAGTGACACTTGATACCGAAATAATGGGCACCTTCAATACAACATATTCTAATAGGGAGCAAGTAAATAATAATTGTGTAATACGGTAAATTAATAAAGAATTTATTAATAAACCAAGAATTAGAATCGATAAATATTTAACATCATATGAATTTGTTGTCTTTAGCTAAATGAAGAAGATTTATTTACCTAGACATCAGAATCAGTTGAATTAGAAAGGTAATTAACATCCGGTATCCATCCCGGAAAATTCTTGGAAATCTGCTCAGTCCGCGACGTGTGTCCAGAGACTGGTGAGCTGCTAATTGGAAAAAGTAGAAGCAACTCACATTTCAGGGAAGAACTTTCACGGGATATACAGTAGCACTCATAAGTGCTTGAGAGAAGGTTTTATCAACATTTCTTTATTTACAGCATTCGTTGGCCTATTGTAGTATATGTTACTTATACCATAGGCAATACATAGATAAATATAAAATAAAACTTCAGGGGACAGTGTATTGAATATATGTCAAAAATAAAACACAAATCCGCAGCTTATAAGCGTTTGGACAAAATAGTTCCTTAGAGAATAACTGTTTTGTTTTTGTTTGTTATAAGTTACGTCCTCCAACGTTAAGTCATATCGGACGATGATTGGAATGGGTGAAATGATGCTCAAATGAGCCCAGGGTCCATAGAGCTTAGAGTTACCGGACATTCGTCTTTCAGGATAAGGGAAAACCCCGTAAAAACTTATCCAGGTAGCTCACCCTGACCGAGACTCGAACTCTGGACCACTTGAACGCGAGGCCGACACGCTACCATCCACGCTGTCGAGGCGGGTTCGTAGAGAATAATAAAACCAAACGAGCTATTTTGGAGAATGGTAAGTAACATTTTGTTACATTAGTGTTTGCTTTTATAACAGCCTCACATATTGCTGGCATGGAAGCAATAAGGGCTTTATTCTATCCTGAGGAATCTTTTGCCATTCATAGTTCAATAAGTTGAAGAACTGCATTGTATTGGAAAACTCTCTTGTTCTGACAGGTCTGTGTAACACCTTGCACATGTGCTCGATCGAATTGAAGTCTTGACTTTGACCTTGCCATGGAGAAACATTAATTTTTCTGTTGAATATAGTCTATTACACAACGAGAACGATTGTATTGGTTCATTACTTTGCTGAAAACAGCATTTCCGGGTCAGCTTTTGTCTAGTACATGATAGCAAACGCGTATCCAATATCTCCTAGTAGTCAGGACCGTTCCTTACACCCTCTATATGCACTAAAGGACCTGCACCCTGAGTCGAGAAGCAACCCCATACCAGATATCCCCCCCATTTATACTGTCGGAATCTGTATCTTACACCTTAGGTCATGAACATATTAAATACCATTAGAAGACATCAAATTAAATTTGCTCTTATCGTTCCAGCGATGATGTTCTTTTTGCAAAGGCTCTGCTTTTTGTTGCGAAGACTTGTGAACGGTTCTTTGTATAATGGGCGAGCTGGAAAATCCATTTCCTTTAATCAGCATTTTACAGCAGATACATAGATGTCTACGCCAGAATTTTTCCTCTGTTCGGCTTTAATTTTTTGTGCAAACCTTCCAGAATTTGATACTGATTGCCATCTAATTTTTTTTCAGTTGTTGTTCTAGACACATCTGGTCGTAATTTGTGATATACATTACCATGGGCCTAATAAAGTTTGTTCCAGACAGATAAAAGTTGTCTAGATAGAAGAAATTTACGAGCAACCTCCGCTTGTGATTTCGCTTCTGGTAAGGCACGTGTTACAGTATTCCGCAGCTGTACACAGTGTTCTTTACACTGAAATGTGTGGCATAATGAGTAGGGTATTTGAGAGTGTTCCAGCACAGACCCAAAAGAGCAAGATGGCAGCCATGTGCAATCTGTATGTTGAGCGGATATAGACAGTGTTTAGGCAGGTAGTCAATCCGCTTAATTTTTTGTAACTTATAATGCTGTGTCTTGAGGTGTTGTCAGGGCTTGTCTTGAGCTATGATCTGAGGCCCTAGGGTTAAGAGTTGCAGGGTTTCTTAGGTGAAGTCTGTTGGTATGGGATGTTAATATCTGTAGGATTTAATGGTTAGCTCTTGTGGTATGATCTGAGGCTCTAGGGTTAAGAGTTGCAGGGTTTCTTAGGTAAAGACTGTTGGTCTGGGAGGTTAATAGCTATAGGACTTAGAGGTTAGGTCTTGAGGTATGATCTGGGGCTCTAGGGTTAAGGGTTGCAGGTTTTAACAGGTAGGGCTGCAGGTATGGGAGGTTAATAGCTGTAGGATTTAATGGTTAGCTCTTTTGGTATGACCTAAGGCTCTAGGGTTAATAGTTTCACAGGTGAAGTCTGTTGGTCTGGACGGTTGAGAGCTGTAGAATTTAGGGGCTAGGTCTCTATGTATGATCTGGGAGGGGGGGGGGTTCTAGTGCTAAGAGCTGCAGGTTTTTCACAGGTAAAGGTTGCTGGTCTGGGAGGTTAATAACTATAGCATTTGGAGGGTAGGTCCTGAGGTATGATCTGGGGGCTCTAGGGTTAAGAGTTTTCACAGGCGAAGTCTGTTGGTCAGGATGGTTGAGAGCTGTAAGATATATAGGTTAGGTATCTATGTATGATCAGGGGGGTTCTAGTGTTAAGAGCTTCAGGTTTTCACAGGTAAAGGTTGCTGGTCTGGGAGGTTAATAGCTGTAGGATTTGGAGGGTAGATCCTGAGGTATGATCTGGTGCTCTAGGGTTAAGAGTTGTAGGGTTCATAGCTGAAGGTTGTTGGTTTAGAGGATAAAGGCCGTAGGGTCTTTTAACTACATTTTATGGGCTGAGGTATGGTCTTATCATTTTGAAGTTCAGTTTGCTAGTCCAGCGTTTAAAGGCGGTTAATCTTGAGGCAAGTACTACATTTATGCTTTACTATGTCATCCTATTATAAACTAACCTAACCTAATAAACTCTTTCATTTCTACCTTTTTTTCATCATTCTTTATTGTAACCTAGCTGTGTTTTGCTAGTGGCTTCCTTTTTTGCATCTGTTAACCTAACTGTTCTCTTTCCTTAAGTTCCTCTATTCTACCACTTTAACCCAACCTAATATATCGCATGTTTTTACCTTCTTGATCATTGTTGAACCTAGTTGATTCTGGTATTAACATTCGTTCTCTTTTCTTAAGCTGCCCTGTTTTTACCTCCTTAACCTATCCTAAGCATGTTTCTTTTCTCCTCTATTTAACCCATATCTTTTAAACTTAACTATTTTGTCTCATGCTAACTACTTGTATGTATGATGCAAAGATTTTAGGCATATCGATGTTAGAGGTATCTTTGTCACTGCAAGAGATATATATGCTGATTACAGATCTTTATACAGTAAATTTAACCCTTTGTGTATCTGCTTCTCTTTTCCTAAAATTGAGGTTCTTTTGTTGCTAGGGTTTCTTGTTTTTCGTACCTTCTCTATGCTTTCAGGAACTCTATTCCACCTTGTTATGTTTTGAGGTCTTATGCTTATATCTTAGGCTTTTTGATTAAGCCTTTTGATCTGAAAGGCTTTGTATATTGGCTATGTTCCTCATCTCTTTTGGTCGCATGGTTAGGTCTTGAGGCATTATCTTAGGGCCTGGGGTTTGAAGGATATAAGTCACATAGCTTAAGCTCGCAGGTCTGAAGGTTAAAGACTGTAGGTTTAGTGGTTAGGGCGTATGGATTCAAGGTTAGATCCCTCGGTCTAGAGTTTAAGGCAGTAGAATCTGGAGGTTACGTATTGAGGTATGATCTGAGGGCTCTAGGGTTAAGAGTTGTAAGCTTCATAGCTAAAGGTTGCTGGTCAGGGGGATAAAAGCTGTAGGATCCGGAGGTTAGGTATTCAGGTATGATCTCGGAGCTCTAGGTTTAAGAGCTATAGGTTTCATAGCTAACAGTTTGCCAGCTAGAGTAATCTTCTTTACTGTTAGAGGCATATTTGCAATTGTCTAGGCGTACAGTTTTCTTACGTTTTTTCATGCAGATTGATGTCTTCGTACTCTTGTGTCTTTTTCAAGCTATTACCCCTCTGCATCGTCTTGTAATAAGTCGTAACGCTTAACCAATGTTCTAATGCTATTTTCAAGCCTTTTTCAGATGTTATGAGGTTTATGCGCGTTTCGAGGATTTTTTAGACCAAGTTCAGTTACTTAAATCATTTTATAACTAATTAAAAGGTTTTTCAAGGATATTTCAGATTACGAGATAGTAGTTACTTTTTCAATTTACCTATTTTAACATTAACTAAAGTGCGTTCAGTTAGCTTATGTGCTGAGGCAGACGCCCCTCGTCTTTTTTCTCTGGACTTGGGACCAGCGTCAGAATTTGTTTTCTGAACGGTAGACTTAACGCCCTCCTCTGCTCTTATTATTCAGCTCTTTTCATGCTTAGATGTCAGCTACGTTCCAGTGTTTGTTGTTTCTCGAAATGAAAATTGTTTTTTCTGCTCTAGGGCTCCTTCTTTCATTCGCCGTTCAAAATATGGTAATGTCCATGGGCATATGTGGATACTCCATTATCTGCAATTACTCTCTTGTCATCATGTGGAGATAGGGATATTTTGTTCACTTCCACTGACGCAACATTATGTTGATGGGACATAATTAGGTTCATTGGCGTTATTATGATTTCTCTGCTTTTAAGACAGTCCACATAGCTCTCAAAGGTGATGTACTGTTTAATGGCACTATGTTTTATGCCTTTTATCTTCTTGATTATGCCTCCATCGATGTCGAGTGCATACATCTTCGGTCTCAGTCCAAAAAAACGACGAATGATTTTTCCATTGGCTTCATCCTTAAATTTTCCCAACACTTTCTTGTTTTTTTGTAGAATGGCATATGTGGTCGCTAGGATAATCAGCAGTATCCAGGTGTTCCAGAAAACGTAACTTATCCTGGTATATGTCTCCGGTAGTCACACGATGGATGAAAGAGTCAGTATCCATGTACATGAGCTTCAGCTTTTCAAGCCCGTAATACGGCATTAGCACATCATAATGATACCAACACATCAAGGTCTTCGAGATATTCAGCACACATCCCAATGTATATAGGCTTGTTGAAGACTATCTCCCGCGACGCCATGTGTACTGCCGCCAGATTAGGGCCATATATAGTTCTATCAATAAATGTAGGCTTAGCAACCAGTTTTTCCAATGTCTTCCAATCGGTGACAAGTCGTATATTCAGTCGGTTTCTGATGTTTTCCATAGTTTTGCCAAACATGGCATTGTTAAAAAGTTTGTAAAGATCCTTCTCGAAATCATTTCTCGATCCTTCTCGTAGCCGGTTATTGAATTCAACATAAGGCTTTAACCAACATGACTGTTGAAATTGTAGCACCCGATGGATTTTAGTCAGTTGTAACCCATGACTAAGGGCCTGCTTCAAGGTCATGTAATGCACCACATACCTAGTTCGTGATCCAAGGTGAGGAATTAGTTTCCTTGTAGAAGAACCCGGGGGCTTGATACACTCGGGCAGGAATGGTAAATCATTATGCAGCTCATGAAGTTCTGTAGGATATTCAAGATCCACTTCTAAAATGTAGCCGAGAGGGTCATCTTCTCGTAGTATATCTAGGTTGATATCTTCAGGAGAAACCCACTTAAAAACCCCGTAAGCAACGGCCCTGCACATTGCCCACCCATATTGGTTATTTGCGTCCTCGTACGTTATATATTGTGAGGGTTTACTTGAGTCATACTCCTTCATGTAGTGATTGTTCGCTTCTGCATACCGATGAGAAACTTAGCATAATCCTCCTCTTATACCTGCTTCAACCATGAGTAGCTGGTCATAATCCTGTAGTAATTCCAGTTCAATTCCTGTGTACAACAGCAGTGCATCCCACTTAAGTCCGGGTGATGTATAATAATGCGCAGGATCAACTTTATGGGTTTTCAGGGTCTGCTCTCTGAATGTCTCAAACACATCTGCTAGTAGAAGGACATCCGAAGTTAAGTAGAGGTCACTGTAGTCGCCTAGTGTTCTGATGTTGAAGTGACCCCAAACGGTTTTTGCATGCTGATACTCTGCATCACTAAATTCTTCTTTGTTCAGCTTGTAGAATGCCTCCCTCGGAGGAAGCTCTGTGTCACTCAAAACATCCCATGATGTAACGTAATCATAGGGAAACACACCCTTACGCGTCATCAATTCGATCTTCTCTGCTCCAAAGTACTTCTGGGTTTCAGGATATGATGTTAGATTTTTTGCTAGTTTATCCAAGCTGGTACTTAGAAAGCGATAGGTATCCACAAAGCGGAGTTTAATGTCACCAACATACTTGGAAAATGATATATAACTTTCCTCTGAGCTAGGAATAACTTCTACTCTCTCGCTAGTACATCCTAACTCCTTAACAATGAAATGGGAGTCATATCCACTCAGGTTACGCATGAAGACAGGAATATAATTAGGTGTTTTACAGGTTAGATTACACTTATTATGTAGACTTCCTCGGTATTCACCGGTTATCTGGTCATGATCCCGCACTTTCCAGTTCTCCCTGGCAAATTCTTTACCACATAAGTAACATTCTGTAGAGCATGCGAAAGATTTTTGTTGCTCATCTGTTAGTGTTAATGGAGCATCAGGTTTGTATATATTATTAATCTTCTTTGCAAGAGAAGTTAAATACTCCATAAACTTTGCCGCTGCATCATAACCACGATATACGTAGGGCTCAGTAGGAAGATCGGTCTGTAGGCCTTCCATTGAGGCCGACGGTTTGACATATACACAGAAACTCATAGGGATATGATTCTGATATGGAGCTGTATAAGACGTTTCGAGATTAGAAGAACAGCTGTGATAAGGTGTAAGAATGCTTTCAAAGTCGGCGTAGAGGACATAAGGCAATTTCAGCATCCTTTCAATGTTCTTGAAAGTAACGATGGATTTCTCCGCTGTTGGCATAACAATCCTGGCAACTCCATGCTGATTACATATTTTTCTATGCTCGTTCAACTTCTCAGCTCCACCTCGCCCATGCTGATCATCAAAGTGCGTAAAACAGCGCTTACAGATGTAGATCTTTCCCTGAAAACATTTATAGAGATGTTATTTTTTCGTTCAAATTTCGGGATGTCACTCAAACTCGTAGGAAATGAGACGCAGCTAAAGTCATATCTTTCTTGAAGATCTTTATACTTGCTAACGCGTTGAGGATTCTTATGAATGAACTTGGCAAGTACAGCGTACATAAAACATTTCTCATCATCATAGTTCTGCGGATTTATACAGGCTCCTTTAGCTCCAACAATAGCCGGTAGAGGGATGTAACTGCTTCCTCTCAATCCATTATTCTTGTTGATTCTAATACGCACACCATCAACAGCTAATAAAGCCTAGCTGCTTCCTTTAAGTTGACTTTCCTCCATTTCAGTACAAAGTTTCTTGAATTTCCTTTCCAAGACGGCGTCCAAGTCACTTTCTAAAAATATTGCCTGATTTGGGGTTTTAAAGGCTTTATCAGTAGTGTCACCAATGGCATTCACAAACCGACATTCAGCCATAAGGTTAATTTTCACACTTTCATGGATCCTCAGTTGCTTCTGGACGGCTTGAATTATCCGCTGTTTTGATTCCCGGAGATATGTATTCAGGTCTTGGCATGTAGAGCACTGGATGAAATATGATTTCAGTGGATCCTGGAAAGCTGTTTCATATTCTACGACATCGTCTTCATCAGGAACCATAAACAGCAATTTATGTTTGGTAGGCTCGATCTTGAGTTTCTTAGCAGCAGTTATTCTCTCGCATCGTTCTTGATGAGTATCTCTGCGATTCTCAGTATCATAAACATTACCACAATGTTTACATTCGTAAAACTGGCCACATAGCAGCTCATGTCCCTTTTTATTGTAGTTTTTCAGGAAACTCTTATCACATTTACCACACTTAAATTCTGGAATAGCAGTGTCTAATAGAGCTTCCATTGCTATAGTGTTTTGTTGTGTGCAGGCTAATTCTAGGGGAACATGTTTCTAAGTTAGTGTCTGATACACCTTTTCACTTCTATTCTTCACCTTGATAAGTTATCAGCGCTACTGATGATGAATTTCACTGTAGAAGCTGATCCGCTACGCTATAAACACACTAGCGTAATTACAATCTAAGATCGATCAAGCTCTCTTTATACACTTAGCGCAGACCTAATAGAAAACTTCATCATCCCCTCCTCCAACGGTATTCGAAGGTGGCGCTCCTATCGGAGAAAACCTAAAGGAAAACTTCATCACACCACCACTTTTGTAGTTCGAAAGGGGCGCTACTATCGGGAAAACCCTAACAGAAAACACTATTAACGTGCCACCAGCAGGTTTCGAAGACGGTTCTACTATCGGAGGAAACCTAAAAGAAAACTATTATCTTGCTACCACAGGGGTTTGAAGATGGTTCTACTATCGGAGAAAACCTTAAAGAAAACTCTATTCATTTTTGCAGTTTACGATTATTCTTTATCTAGTATACAAATCACATGAGATAAAAAATTAGACAAATTAAAATTAAAAAAGGCAATAAATAACTAGATTTGAAGATAAAATTTAGACAATTCAAACGAGTATAAACATGACTAAGCTATACCTTTTAGTTTTAAAGTTACATTAGGAGCCCCCATCACCACCCTTAGGCATCTCTTCATCTTCAATCATACCTTCTTGGAGCCTTTTGATACATCTCTTAACATAACAGTTCGATTTTTCTCAAGTACATCTATCACACCGTTTAACTCATCTATGGGGCACCCTTAGATTCCTTCACTTCATCCTCAAACACACCTTCTTGAACCCTTTTGATATATTTTAACCTATTTATGTTTGTTGCTACAGGCATCCGTTCTCTTTTCTTAAGTTAAATTATTACGGCCATCCTGTTATGTCTGAGTCTCATGCTTATATATTAAACTTCGATATTAAGTATTTTGATTTGAAAGTCTATGTAAATCGGTTAAGGTAAACATCTCTTCTCAACATGACACAAGTCATGATGTATGATCTTATGGCGTGAGCTTGTCAACACGCCTAAAAGCATTTATATTCAAAGGTATTAAAATTATCCCATCGAGATTTGAACCCTGATCCTAAGGCGTAAATTACCATTTCAACAACAATCCAGACCTAAAGTATATATGTATACGCTATTTCATTGCGCTAACGTTATTAGTTCAAGAGTTATTTAAGATTCAAGTTATATGAGCAGTAATCGAACCACGGGTCTCTAGGATACGGAATCAAATCATTCACAGCATATGTTAAATGAAAAAAACCTGCGTTTTCCCCCGCTGTTCTAAGTGCAATAAATAAGAACTAGAACACAATTACATAATTCAATGGAGATAGGAACTGAACCAAGTACCTTCTCAGCTAAACAGTGATAGGGTATGATTAACTATGCTAGGTACCACCATAAAAATTTGATTTCGCCGCCCTAGGCCCATTGGTTACAGAGATAATCAGATTAACTGATACAGGACTCGAACCAGGGACCCTTGAGCTACACATTGTCAGCATATGATTAACTATGAGAAGCATAACCATACAAGGGTTACTTCACTTCTCTAGACCCACTGGTTACAGAGATATTTAAATTAAACAATTCAGGACTCGAACTAAGGACTACAGGTATACAGTATATACCCTGCAGACCCAGCTAACCATATGTAAGTAATAAAGTTTATCCGAAATCTCTATCATAATTAGTTTCGGTGTTATTCCAATATAAGCAGTACTCTTCGGGGGAGTTGCCAACTCATAAGGAACCTGTCCTCTTCGTTGTCGTGACTCCTTGAGATGGCCGCCCTCTGTCTCCTCTTGTCTCATCCTTCCTCCCGGGGATGCCCCACTTGGAGCATAGACATAATAGATTTACGCTCACTTTCTTCTCGGGCAGGCAGCCAGGTGAAAAGGTGATTAGACATCAACGTTTTGGGAGTGTACATCTCTCCCATCATCAGGATATTTATAAAGTGTTATAACCTCAAATTAAATAGTGGATACAACACAACTATAAACAAAGAAAAAACACTATCAAAATTCGCATTACTGAACAAAAGACTGCTTTCAGTAAATTAAATGCCACGTCACCTGACTGGCTGCCCAAGAAGAAAGTGAGCGTATTCCTCGCCAGGAAAGCTTCAGGTCTTATAATAGATCTAGACTGGTCGCTGTGCCAAATACCCTCCGTATCATAATCCAATCCAAATAAAAATTAAATCTCTAATTTGTTTAAAAATAAACATTTGACTTACCTCAAATTAAAAAAATAACTAAAACTTGTGTGCAAAGATCAAACATGGAAATTCAGATGAGTTTCAAACCTTCTTTATATCCGACATATGCGATGCTACTGCAAAATGTTTCCGAAATTAATAAATGGTGCGTGACCGAGGGGTAATACTATAAAATACCACTAGGTGACACCTCATAAATCTCTCGAGTCAGTACAAGAAGCGGCTTGTTTCTGAGTGAACCCATTTAATATTGTCGCCAGATCTAACCGCGTATATCTTACATTTTGTTCCGCAGAATGAAAATCAACTTCAGAGGCTAAATATTTGAGACAGTTGAGAAAAGCTAAACAAAATTGCAGGAACCTCTGAACAAACTCTCAACAAGGCCTCTGAGATAGCGTTCATTACTTAGAAAAAGCGCTGTGAATGGTGCATTCACTCCACGGATAGCATTTGAAGAAAATGGTCTTGTAGAGTTTCCAGTAGTAGTGTGAATCCGTTCCTATAGTCACATCGAGAACTTTTAACATCACTTCATTTATGTAATTCACGACCTCCAAGTTTACGTCATATCGGACGATGAATGAAATGGGTGAAATGATGCTAAAATGAGTCCGGGGTCCATGGAGCTTTGAGCTACCCGACATTTGTCTTCCAGGATAAGGGAAAACCCCGGAAAAAACCTTATCCAGGTAATTCACCCTAACCGAGATTCGAACTCGGGACCTCTTGAACGTGAGACAGACGCGCTACCATCTACGCTACCGAGGCGAGCATTTATGATAGATACTCTGTGTGTAAGAAGCAGAAAAAATATGTATTTTTGAAAAAGGTGATATGGGAATTGTATTGTTTGCAGTTCCCACTATTTAGATAATTTAAAATGTAATTTTTAAATATCATACAATACGTTAACTAAAATATTTTGATGAGCATTTTCTATACTTTCCGTTAAAGAAAAATAGATTGAAAATTTTGACCATTATCATGTTTAAATCTGACCTGCAATAAGGTAAATATTACTGTGTGTCAGTGTACAGCTGTTGCGAGGCCAGACGCGCTCCCAGTGGTGGAAACATTATGGAAATGTCGAGTGTGAGCAAAAGTTTTCATTTCCACATGGTTGTGTGCGTCCCACGAGGGTACGTGTTTACTGTCGCCAAGCCGACAACTGGTTCTAACACGTAAACACTGGCACTAAACCCAGCACCTCGGATACTTGCTTTTATGACGTGTGATAACAGATGTGACCGAACTTTGATGAGAACGAGGTAACATTTGTGTGTGGGTCTACCGCTCGGGATTTCAATCATGCCAGAGGTAAATCTGCAATCTTTTGTTACCACGTCCCTGCGCGTCTCCATGGAGACGCTTAACGTTGTGTTTTGCATGCCTTGCTCAGTTTTAGCGTTTCAAATAGAGGGCGCGATTGACTTACATCGGAGTAACAGGCTTAGGACGCTCGTTTGCATCTATTTGTTACATTTCCGTGGAAATACAAATTCAATAACTTCAGGTTATACTGAAATTTGCACTCCTTCCTTTCCTGATGCCAACTTTCTTGCTTATATAAACTTTGGTATTCCTGTGCTTTCATTTATTTTCAAACGTTTGTACTGTTAATGTTAATAAATGACAGTCGATTTGTGAATTAAAATACAGATTTCATCTACAAAAAAGAAATACGGTTAGCTGCACTCACATCACTTTCTCTAGAACTGCGCATCAAATTTAATATGCTACTTTTATCGAAAATTCTTCACATAATTAAGTTCTTGGTTGTGGTGAGACGTTAGCTTTGTTTAGAAATGTAATGATATTTGTTGCTAGGTCGTGGCCTCGAATCAAGACGGAGAAAGTTGGCGTGGTTTAACAAATAATTTTGATTTCACTTCTTCTTTCTACATGCTTTATAATTACAAAGTAAATATAAAGTACAATATTAACACTTTCACACAAAATTAATTGATACTCTTTTTAAGAAGAACTAATAATTGAATACATTTCACTAGTGTGTAAGAACACGTCTTAACATTCGACACCTCCCTTGCAATAAGGTAATTAATAATAATGAATATTAACAATAATAATTT